>JANHFT010000238.1:0-13961 GCA_032467955.1 Pseudoxenodon macrops | reverse complement strand
CTCCTCCGCTGCCGGGTTGAGGCTGCAAGCCGCATTTCAGGGGAAATTGCCTTTTCCCCCTCATGCAGCAAGGTGCCCCCGTACTTCGCCGCCCCTCTAGGGCAGTTCAGGGTCCGCTAGGGATCCCCGGGTGGGCAGAGAATCCGACGGTCTCCGGGAGCTCTCCGAAGACCGTCCACTCGCCCCGGCTGACCACGCCTTCTCCGACTTATATACCACTTCATAGTGCTTTACAGCCCTCTCTAAGCGGTTTACAGTCAGCCTATTGCCTCCAACAATCTGGGTCCTCATTTTACCCTCCTCAGAAGGATGGAAGGCCTCGAGTCAACCTTGAGCCTAGTGAGATTCAATCTGCCAAGCAGCTGGCAGCTGGTGATCAGCAGAAGTAGCCTGCAGTACTGCACTCCAACCACTGCGCCACCAAAGTTCTTATTTTTAAAAGCCGAAACTAAGGAGCTCTCCTTATATTCATTCTGAGTTGTGCTTTTTTTTAAAGCTCAGGAAGACATACATGGAATACTTTTTCATCTTCACAGCAGTCTTATAAGGTGAGCTCATGGGCACGTGATATGCCAGGGGTGAAATCCAGCAGGTTATGACCGGTTCGGGAGCGGAAATGTTGAGTAGTTTGGAGAACCGGCAAATGCCACCTCTGGCTGGGCCCAGAGTGGGTTGGGAATGGAGATTTTGTAGTATCCTTCTCCTGCCATACCCACCAAGCCACTCCCACCAAGTCGCACCAAGCCCACCAAGCTATGCCCACAGTAGTAAAAAAAATGGATTTCACCACTGTGATATGCCCATAAGCAGAAGTCCTTGAGGAAGAATATGTAAAATATCCCCCAACATTTAAATTTTATGGCTAAGTTAAACTTTAAAATGAAGGATTTATAGAACAATCCAGGAGTAAACAGACTTTCTGGGTTGGTGAAGTGTATCATAAACCCCTTCACAAAATTGGTGTCCTTGCTTATTCAAAATAACTTGGTTGTTCACTGCCATCTTTTTTGGGTCTTGCAGGCTGTTGTCTTATAACATAGGTAACTTTTAGTTTTCTCCTCTCCTTTCCAAGCAAAAAATAAAACCTAGGTTGCAGCAGTCCATCATATTTATTTTCTAAGAAGGACTATGGGATCTATTTGAGTCCAGAGCAATTTCTCTCAATGAAGATGATGATTGAGAGTAATGCTTTCCAGCATGTCAACTTCCCAATCTCATTAGTCAACAGTATCATCTTAAAAACTGAATTCCAGTATGACAGGAAACCAGGTAGTCATCAAGCTAGGTTTCTAGGAGCTGATGGATCCTCATTAAACATTGTGGCAATGTAAGACAGTTTACCTATAAAGAGCCTCTTTTCATGAGGTTCTGGTTTTCCTCCCTCTCTGAAAAAGCTGCTTACAGTATTTACATCCCACAGTTCTTCAGTTAAACTTCACAAAGATATGTTGGGCTCTAATCCACTTACATAAATCTGCTGGACCAGATGATGAACAAATCCACTGTGAAAATCTTATGAAATTTCCTAAATGGTTTGTATTGCCAAATAAAGCAAAGCTTCATTCCAAGTTACAAGATAAAATATTTTTTCCTCCCTACCTAAAATGATTTTGGAGCAGCTATCTGGCATATTAATAGAAGCACTTCCTTTGAAAACCAGATCACCTTGTAGTTAAGATTTTAACTTATAATGGAAGGGAGCTCCAGATTTTGAAACCCCTTAGGTTGTACTAGGGGGTATTTGAAAGAGAGAAGCGGGAAGGAATGAGGTATCCTTTCACTGATATGGGCTCTAAAATCTTGCTCTCTCTTTTCCAGTCTGGGGTGGGACAGGGGGGAAGACAAAGAGGTGGAGAGAGAGGAGAGAGAGGAGTGAGGGGGGAAAGAGAGGGAGAAAGAGAGAGAGAGGAGAGAGTCAGGGAGAGAGGGGAGAGAGAGAGGAGAGAGACATTTATCATAGGTTTCAGTTTAAACTTGGTAATGGAATGTCTGCAAGAAAATAATCAAGCACAGAGAATACCAACCCCAAGTATCAATATTCTTTTCCGATTTTTAGGTGATATTCTAAGAGGACAAAGCCCAACTTTTGGGCCACAAAGAATGTATACCAGGTTACTTATCAAGCAGTCAGGATTTAATGCATAAAAGTAGCAAACCAATGGGATTCATGAGCAATGAAATCACAGGGAATGTCTTTATTTATTTATTAGCTTTTTTGTTTCACCTTTATTACTTGTTTATAACTAACTCAAAGTAGTGAAGATCCCTAATTCTCCTTCCTCCTTCTATTTTCTTCCACAACAGCAACTCTGTGAGGTGGGTTGGATTGAGAGAGAGTGACTGGTCCAAAGTCACCCAGCTGGCTTTTGTGCCTAAGATGAGACAAACTCAAAATTACCTGGCTTCTAGTCCAGCAATTTAACTACTATACCAAGCTGGCTCTCTTTGAACAATAATCTATTTTCAAACAACTTTAGACTGGAAGCAACAGTTATGAGCCCTTATTCTATTGATATTCATCAAGCCTGGCTGTGAAACCATCTAGGATATTGGTCTTACCTTAAGCAGACCTCATAATTTCTTCATTCAAGCAAGCACTTCAGTCTTTTGCCTTCATTCCTGTGAATTGAATAGTTAAAATAATTAATTTAGCAGAAGACAATCCTGGGCTAGTGGGAACAAATTTGGGCTTGGGTTAATGCTGGAAACTATGCTAACTGTGCAGAGGGATATTAGCTCCAAGATCTGGACCTGTTCATAGTCATCATCATAGTAGTTGTAATGTTGTAGAAGGAAAATAAATCTGTTTTCCTTACTTAAGAATGGTCCATTTTAACTAGGTTAAGATACAGGTCACTGTCTGAAAATGATGAAGCAAGTAAGGTCACACTACATATGGGATTTCCATTTCCTTTGAAAACGATCAGTGAAAAACATTCTGTATAAATCAGATTAGCTAAAAAGCCTTTCCACAACAATTATTCTAAATCTGTAACTTACAAGAACCACATGACTCTGTAGAAATGGTTGGATTCCAGTTCTTATCATCCTTTACCATTTGAAGTTGAACAACACTTGGTTGGTGTCAATTGCCATCACTATTGGACTTGAAGCAAAATCTATTTAACCTTTATGATATAGTGACTTTTTAGAAAATACTAAGAATTTAAATGAACACAACATTGTTAAGATACTGTGTGGTATATAATACTAGGATAAAAGCATAGAAATTACTTCAAACTCAATGAGTTCTGTAGAGAATCTTTATATTTTATATCCATGCCTACTCCCTTTTCTCATTAAATGCAGTATCAAAACATGTTAACTGTTAATTTCAAGACATCCCTTCCTGAAACATTCAATATAAAATACAATATATGAAGATCATAGAAGGAAATTAGTTCAACTAATGGCTGCTGTAGAACAAATTCATTAAGAGATGGGAATCTTGCATATTTGTTTTGGAGTCTTATTGTAAAATAGTCTCCATTTAAATGACTTTTTAGAACTCTTAGATAATGACATCATTTTATCCCCAGAGAATTTTCCAAGGAACTTTTTATCCTCCATCCCTATGAATCACTTTGATCTTTCAGATTAGATTATATAGTAGCATGACCCAGCCATTTAGGTTTGTGAATGATGGAATTACTTACTAGTTAAATAAATTTGCAGCTATACAGTAAGAGGATCTGAATGTCCAAATCTTCTGAAAATATAAGTACTTTGCAAACCCTCTTTACGGGGACTGTTGATTTGGTTGAGTTATTATAAACTTCAATACACTCAAGCTACTACTTTGGTGCTTATCCAGTTGAAAAAATAAAGGAAAAAATCAATTGTCTCTGTAATAGTTTATTTACAGATTGCCCATGTTAGGTTGTTAGAGGAGATGCTTCTTCCTGGGACAAATGCTCATTTCAATGGAATCATCGAAACAAAGGGCCGGAAGGGACTTTGAAGGTCTTCTAGTCCAACCCCCTGCTTGGGTCAGGAGAGTTATACCATCCCAGTCAAATGATTGTTCAGTCTACTTTTGAAAGCACCAGTAAAGGAGAGCTCACAACCCAGGAGTCAAGCTATTCCTTTAATTAATTGCTCTTGCTATCAGAAAATTTATCCTTACTTCTAGTAGTAAATAGTTCTATTTGACAAGCTTCCACCCATTACTTTCAAGCCATTCTCATCTTCTTCGTGACAGCCCCTCAACTACTGGAAGACATTTATCATGTCCCCTCTAATACTTCTATCCTATAGGCTATGCATACCTAGCTCCTTCAACCAAATCACTGGAGGTTTTTAAGAAGAGATTGGACAACCCATTTGTCTGGAATAGTATAGGATTTCCTGATGGATCAGAGGATCGAATTAGAAGACCTCCAAGGTCTTTCCCCAACTCTGTTATTCTGTATTCTGAACCTCAGCTGTTAAATTCAAAATAGGAAAGCTAGAATTAGTCTGTATCCAGAGTAACCTTGTATAGCTTCTTTTCTCTGCCAACATTTTTCTCAGGGGGAATGGGATATTACTCTCATAATCATTTGGAATAGATTTTGAGGCACGGAAGAAAATCACTATCCTTCCCCTTCTGCTGCTTGAAACAGTACCATTTGCAAGGAAATAGCACTGAAAGTCATATGAGTTGAAGATTCCAATGAAATCAGCGGATGACATTAGCCATTCTTGATGTCCTAAAATCAATTGGAAATAACTTTATCGAACCTGTGATCCTGTGAACATTAAGAAAGTTGTGTTTTGAAATAAACAAAGCTGTAAACTTTGTGTTTTCCGATGGATCCATAAAATTATTGCAGAACCTGAATAGCTTAGGTTTTACAATTAGGAATGTCCTTGATGATAGAGTTCAGTTCCGCCACCAATTTAGTCATTTAAAGGCAATTAGAGACTATCAGATTAATACAGTGAAACCAAGTTTGAGGATTTGAAGGCTTGTGACTTGATTATCACAGGAAATGAATTTATTTCTATATTGTTAATGTATGGACATCCCTTCTGAAAAGAAGATTATCAAATTTTAGGTGAAGACATGCACATTTTTGAAGTGTTTAAAGTTTTTAAAAACAAAAACAAAATGAGTGTTATTTTCAAGGATGAGCTGTGAGCCATATAAAACAGAGAATACATGAATGCAGAATTCAAGCTGCAAGAAAGCAGCATTTTCACACCTGTGGATTTTCATGTTGACTATTGAATTTGGGGATATGCTAAGAAATCTTACTTCTTTTATTAAGTTTTTATTTGCATTTTAATTACTTTGCTTTTATTTTCTGATTTGGGGTACCTAGTGTCATCTACTGGTGAAAATCCAGGATAGGTAACTTGGAAATCCAGGGAAAGGTATCCCAGTGACGTCTCCAAATAAGTAGCTTCTCCATTTCCCCCTGTATTGCTGAACCTGCCAGTTCCTTGGAAGACAGGTTCTGATAAAATCACAAACTGGAAATCAATTTAAGACCATCAATTCAGCTTTTCTTTTCTCAGCATTTTTACATTCTACAATCCTGTTCTTTTTCAGTGAATTCCTCTTTTTTTAATTTAGTGCTTCCTCCTCTTCCTCTTCCTCCTCTCCCTCCTTCTACCATTCCTTTAGTTTACACATAGTAGTATCTCTCAACTAATAACATTTGAGGCCATCTTCAACACTTTGGTCATATATGAATGACTGTAATATTCCATTTCAGAACAGAAATGGATATTTCATGTTAGAATTGTAGATTTTAGATTATATTCCTTTGCACTTCCCAATACATATTAATACAATGCACATCCATCCATCATAATTTCATGATGACAATTGCTGATTCACCTCACAAAAGCATTTTTTATAAAAGAAATGTATATTATTTAAGTTGGAACACTAGTCATTAGATCATACTATTGGGATTCTATCCAGAATTCCTTCTTGTTGAGATCTGGCTTAAAGTAAAAATGGGCCCAGGAAAAATTCTTTGGTATTCTCTAGATTCTTATTCTTGAGAATAATGTTTTGATTATATTCCAAAGTATGACTGAGCTGAGAACCACATATCCTTTATGAGCTATACATTTCAGCCATTCTTGCAAGGGGAGGAAGCAAATGTAATCCCACATCCTATGTAATCCTATCTTTCTACTGTTGAGTTTTGACTTCTACTAAAGACGTAGAAACATTGACTAGCAATTTAAGTTTTCATATCTGGCAATAGCGGTCATCATGTGATCTATAGATGAGTTGTTTTTATTACTTTATATGACCAAAATTAAATATTCTGAAGGCAGAGAAAGGCAGTGACAACATTTTGCAAGGTGGTAGGGATAGAACAAAATGAATCAAAGTCTGTCTGAATGGTGCCACTTTGAGGTAATATTTCATTACATGCTATCAGGTTGATGTTGTCTCTCCACAATCACATCAAAATCACATCAATCTGTCCATAACGTGGCCTGAAGTAATATAACAAAAACATGATCTCTAAAAGGAGACCTAGGCCACATAAGACTTGAATTTAAGAATAAGCATTCTAAATTGTATCCAAAAGCTGCAATCGGCATGGACAGACACATTACTATTGTCCAATATTCACCAGAACACGTTTTGCACAGCCCTAGACTCTGAGACTTCATATAATGCTCATTGCTGCAGTCTGTCCTATAATCATTAAATCTAATTAGATCTCAGGTCCTTGGAATAAACTTGCTTTTAAGCTACTAACAGGCAGCCATGGCTGTTGATGTTTCAGATGAAGAAGCAGTTCTACTATACAATTTGTTGATAATCTGTCTAGAAAAATGTTATAATTGTCATTCCCATATCTTATAGGCTTAATTGTTCCTTTGAGAATTGGGCATAAACTCATCCATCTCCACCTAGCCTGAAAAATAAAAAAAGATTAATGTCCATTGAAGAAGATTTGCCATCTGCTATCTTAATATTTCCTATTGTGCCCCACTTGCACCCTTTCCTGGACTATCAGTCTGTATTCGCAGGTATTATGCCCTGATCCCCTCTAGAATGTATTACTGGAGCTCCACATGAGGCTGCCTTTGAAGAGTATCTGGAAGCTTCAACTATTGCAGTATGCAACTGTGTGGACAGATTTGTGTGTCCCTAGAATGGAGCACATTACACCTCTGTTCCATGAGCTGCATTGGCTACCAGTTTGTTTCTGAGTGAAGTTCAATGTTCTGGTTTTAAATTTTAAAACCCGACATGCAGTGGTGGGATTCAAGTAATTTAACAACTGGTTCTCTGCCCTAATGATTTCTTCCAATAACCAGTTTGACAAACTGCTCAGAAAGTTAACAACCGGTTCTTCCGAACTGGTGCGAACTGGCTGAATCCCACTACTGCCTACATGGTATGAGACCAGGTTATCTGAGGGACCATCTCTTCCCACTTATATCAGTCCATTCCATCAGATTGATCAGGGGGGATATCCTGTGGGTCCTGTCTACTGAGTTCCACCTAGTGGGATCCAGGTGGCATGCCTTTTATGCTGTGGCCTTTGCCCTCTGGAATATCATTCCACTCCCCCCCCCAAGTGAGGTTCGGTCTATCTCTGCTTGCCTTCCAAAAAATCTCTCAAACGGTAGTTCTTCCATGGTCCCATGGGGAGCCAGCAAGTTGTCAAGTCATGATTATCATCTTGCTATCTTGGTTTTTTTTAATTTTATTTATGTTTGAGTGTTTTATGGTGGTTACTGTTTTTATCTATTGCCTGCCTCCCAGGGTCACATTTTATGTTATATAAATTTGCTAAATAAATAAAATAATATTTGAGAACCATAATACTTCACTGGATCTTCCTATGATAAGCAGATTTAATAGTTTTTGAGCCTTTCCAGTGTTTCATCAAAACTACAGAATGCATAAAGAAACATTCTAAGCTTATCCTTTCCCAGAAACATAAACATTTACTCTTCTGATTTTTGGTTGCTGTGACCAGAATAAACAACCCAAGTAGATGGCTGAAGATAGTTTTGTCCAATTTGAATCTTACACAAATAATTGGATCCTGTGCTCAAACTATTACAGCTCTATTGTTGTGTTAAGATTTCCAGTACATATATTGGAGTTTTCTTTGACTTATTTCAGGACTGAAACATATATTTCTTTCCCTGATTCAATGCTTGTGTCAACTGTGAAGTGAACCTGGCTGAAGCCATCTTGTGCTTCCTCATAGTTGCCATGAAGTCTAAGAGGGGGAAGGGATGGGGCAAGTAGATAGCCTGGCTAATGGTCAAAACAAAACGTTTTCCAGTGGGAACCAAGGTCATCATAACAGGTGGCTGCTGAAGGAGATGAGGAACCTGCTAGCTATATTAATTGGACAATGTGACCAGTGACACCTGGGAGGGGGGATTTTTATTCTTTTAATTAGGTGAAAACCGCAGAGTTGGTTTTTACCAGCTGTGCCGATATGAGGTATCCAATAAAAATGTTCTTTGAGGAATCTACGTGCCTTGGAGTTCAATGGATGCGTTACTCAGAACACTGACAGCTTGCTTATTTCACTGGCTAACTTTCTTCCCCTACAACTTCATTACCCAAATACCATTTCTGAACATTTCCAGTGAATATTATATTTGGATGTTCTCTGGATGCTTCACTTTACAGAAATTTTAATTCTGGATTGCATTTCCCACAAACTGTTTAAATTTGAACCAAAGGAATGAATATTTTATAAAATCTTATACACTCACCCCATACTTCACCCCATAAAGGCACAGACTAAAGAAATGCAAATTATTACATTCCTAGCAGAATCGTTTGCCAATCCTGGCTGTTGTGAAATCCAAGAAACCTGCCTGTAATGAGTATAAAACAAAATTCCTATTTTAACCACAGAGAATGTACACCTTCCCAAAAGCCTTTTCTTCATTTCTCACAGTGCCATAAAACATACCAAGTTTGCATTTAGTTTGCAGAAATGTTACCTAAGAGTCGTACATTTATTTAAAGAGATTTAGTCTGACTTTGCAAAATAGTCAGTTTAGAAACGTTCAGGTGAACTTCACATATTTGAATGATTTGGAAAGACGTAGCAACAAATATCTGAATAGCTTGGCTGTATGCAAAGACAAATTTCCCTAATTTCCCTAATTATCTACATCATGGAGCCTCCAAAAATTAAAATTTATTTTTTGCAGCTCAGGTGTTTCAGAATGCAAGGATTCTCATGAATAAATCCCAACTGAGCAAAGGATACATAGCCTGCAAAGTATTCCATTCTTCTTTGAACTGTTTATGCAGGTGGGAAAACAAAAGCTTGAATGGCTGGCTGAAATTACTATCCTGGAATTGAAATCCAAGCAGTTATATTTTATTAGCAAAAAGCAAAAGAAAATGGTTTAAATTTGGGTTCAAAGGAGTCACATACATTTTGCTTATAACATAAGGAATTTCTTGGAGACCTTTATAAAATAATAACTATCTAACCCAATTGATTCTAATTTTGATCAGAGTCTGATACACACACACACACACACACACACACCTACCTCAGATCTCTCAGCCACCTGCAGGTTTTGCTTTGACAGGTGGAGCTCTTGCCTCACAATCAGGAGGTTGTGAGTTCAATCCTAAGTAGAGGCAGATACAGGGTCTCCTGCTTGGGCAGTGGGTTGGACTAGGTGACCTGCAAGGTCCCTTCCAACTCTGCTAATCTGTTAAAAATCTAAGCACTAGTGCTATTGCTATTGCTCTATATATGCCCCCATATACTTAAAATCTTATTTCTGATTGGTATTCTTGTCCAGTGACAACCATGCAGATGCGAATGAGTCAGAGGTGGGTTCTGAATTTTCTTACTCCCTGTTCGCTCAGGGTCATGCCTTGAGCGTACTCAAAAAGTATGTGAGCATGCATGCATGCACCAGTCAAAAATCCAATATGGTGGCGCCCACCGACAGAACCGGCTCCATGACATCACCGCAGAGTTACTACCTACTCAATAGAACCAGTAGGAACCCACCTCTGGAATGAGTGTGTCTGTTTTTTGAACAGGGGCAGAATCACAATCACACTTTTTGCAGTGCATCTTTGGTCCAATAAGGGCTAGAGATCTGGTTCTTTCTCTAAAACTTTGGGCTGGGGGAGAGAAAATTGCTATAGGAAATTAAGCTGACTTCCAATATTTGAGGTGTTATCACACAGAAGAACGGGGTTAACCTATTCTCAAAGCGCCTGAAGCCAGGAGAAGAAGTAACGGATAGAAGTTCATCAAAGAGAGGTGCAACCTAGAACTAAGGAGAAATTTCCTGATAGTGAGAACAAATTACAGTGGACTGTTTGCCTGCAGAAGTTGTGGGTGCTCCATCACTGGAGGTTTTTAGGAAGAGACTGGACAGCTACTTGTCTGAAATGTCCTGCTTGAACAGGGAGTTGGACTAGAAGACCTCCAAGGTCCCTTCCAAGTCTGTTATTCTGTTATCTGTTGGTGGCCCACTTGCCCATAGTGACACGCCTAGAATCTAGACAAAACCTCTTCCAGGGTAATGAAATGGTAAGATAGCTAAATTAAAATTTTGCACTCTATCTGGAAAAGCACAAAAGTGTACGAACGGTTTTCTACAAAGGAGCATCAAGATGAAACTTCAGGGGTTTAGTCCTTTGTGCTGTTTCATCCCCCACCAAATGTTCTTGAAATTGTGAAATTATTTTCTGAGAAGAGTAAATGTACCGCTCCCTCAGAATATCACCATTTTAAAAAAATAATGACTCTCCTGAATGGCTCATTTTGAGGAGGACTTTGTGAAACTCAGATAGCTGAGATTAGTATGCCCACTCACCAATTAGGATCTCTATTCTAGGGTGCCTTTTTTTTTTCTCTCTGCCAAGAAAATATACTCTGAGCATCCATTTAGGTGGGTCTTTCTGGAAACCAGTTTGACTATTAATGCTTCCTGGGGTTGTTTCATTAGAAGGAGATTGAGAGCAAATTATCACTAAATTGATTTTATTCAGCACCTGAAGTCCTGGACATTGTGTCACCCTGAACGAATAATTGGTTGGTGTTTCCCTCATTATATTTTTCCCATCCATAAAAGATGACTTTTGGGAACTGAAAAGATTAAAGGGCTTCCTCGTGAGTAAGACTGTAGCCATTATGACTTTTTAGTCTGGAGTGAAAACAAATAAGGGAAGACCACGAGAAGAATAAATAAATCATGCACGGCGTGGAAACGATTCCCAAAGGCGTTTTTCTTCCTCTCTCTCACAACTCAGGACCATCTACACTCTACAGAAACTATGTGCAGGAAAATTCAAGGCCAATAAAATCCATGAATTAAATCAGTTGCTTTTACAGGTAGTGGTGTCCGGAGAAATCTAAGTGATAGAGAAAAGGGAGGGGGCATTATGACAAAAACGGTGTTGGACTTCAAGCTTTGCCCCTTTCGTAGATGCACGGTGACATCACACCCATGCTTAACAAGGGCAGAACTGTGCGTTTGTGATGCTGCTGGTGTCATTTTAACAAAAGCATTGGGTTTTACAGACACCTCTGGTAGTGACCACCAGTTTAGATGGTTTTAAAAGAGAGTTGGACAAACTCATGGAGAACTAGTTATCAAATGCTTTTTGCTTTATCACTGTGCATCTCATGAATCACAGATAACAAACCAGTTGCTGGTAAAGGACTATCAGACTCCTGATAGTACCTTTGATTGCTTTTTGTGAAACAGCAAGCTAAGCTAGAAAGACTATTGATCTGCTCTTCATTTTTAGTATTTGCAGGTAAAAAGAAATTTATTCATTAAAAGCATATTGATCCCCCCCAAAATAAACAATCCTTAATGGTTGATGAAGAAGCACCATCCATAGGTCACAGACTCATGGAACTGGAAAGGACCTTGGCGAACTTCTAGTCCAATCCCGTGCTCAAGGAAGGAGACTTTATATCAGGTGGTCAAACACAAGGCCTGTGGGCCAAATCTGGTCTGCAATGTGGTCTGATCTGGCCCGTGGGGCTGTCCTAGAAAATGTAACGGGCCAGCCCATATTGCTTTGGCCCAGTCTACCCATGTCACCTGGGCGTGGTCTACCCGCGTTGCTTCAGCCTGGTCTACCCAGTGCAAAGAGGAAACATGTCAGCAGTTTGGGGAGAGGCGTCAAGCTGGCCATGCCCACCCAGTTGGCCACGCCTATCCAGTTGGCCACACCCACTCAGCCCCCCCCCAAGGTCAACCACAGCCCTGATGTGACCCTCAATGAAATTGAGTTTGACATCCCTGCTTTATACCATCTCACTCCAGTCTATTCTTGAAAACCTCCAGCAATGGAGCACTCACAACTCCAGGAGGCAAGCTACTCCATTGAACTTTCTGGTTTTTCTTTGAAGATGTTTCACTTCACTCATCTGAAGAGCTGAAGAAGCTTCTTGGATGTGAAGAAAAACCAGGAACTGAATTGTTTCTTGAAAAAACACCTTTGGGACAACCATGACCTGAATGACTGAGAATCTCTATAGACATTTATTCCCACTGGTTAATTGTTCACACTGTCAGAAAATTGCTCCTTAGTGCTAGGTTGGATTTGCCCTCTGATGCTTTGAGAATAGGGTTGCTCCCCTATTTTCTGGGATAGCCCCTCAAGTACTGGAAGCCAGCTATCATGTCCTTCTCTTCAATAAGCTAGACATACCTAGTTCCCTTAACATATGATGTAGTCTCCAGACCCTTTATCATATTTGTTGCCCTTTTCTGCACACTTTCTAGGGTCTCTGCATTTTTTTTTGTATCGTAGTGACCAAACCTGGACATAGTATTCCAAGTGTGGCCTCACTAGTGCTGTATAAAGCAGTATTGTATTATCACTTTTCGTGCTCTTGATGCTATCTTTCTATTGATGCAGCCTGCATTGGCTTTTTTGGCAGCTGATCCTTTCCCCATCTTTTCACTTCCTTGGAAGACATAGGAAATAGGGTTCCACTCATTTTCACATAATGTTTTCACATAATAATGATGGAGTGGGAATGTAGCCACCTGCAATAACTTAAAGTCATCGTATCTTTTCCTGGGATTTCCCGAGTTAAAAGTGTTGCACCCAGGTGGTAGGATTGTGTTTCTGGACACCATGGGATCTAATAAAGAAGAATATTTGTAGCTCAGGGTTAACATAAGGGGTCCTTGGTGCTCTCTGAACTTGCTTGTTTCCTTGCAGACGTTTCATTACCCAACTAGGTAACTTCATCAGTGCCAGTCTATGGAATCTGCATAGGTAATCCAAAGTACCATAATATCCTCATAGGAGATAATGGTTCCTATAATGTTATGAGAACTGGGTCCTTCTCTTGCTGGTAGTTTCATTTCACACAGTGCCCTTTAACGGTTCTCTCCAAGGGGCATCATGGGAAATCCACATGATGATTAGATGCCCCAACGTTGCTTGGCATAGAAAGTTGGAAATTAATACAGGTATCAACGGTTGTGGGTATTTTGCACCCTGGCAGCTACTCAAATACGGAGACCAGGATGGTGGCAGAGACCTGGTGGGATTTATAGAGAGAGGAGGATATGTCACCTCCCTACCTACCAAACATCCTTTAGTGCTTCTGATTCCCACACGTTCGGGTAGGATTTCAGGTGAATGGGGGGAATATTGTATTACATATGATTGAGCTTATACTCAAATGGTATATCCATAACATTATGCTTCTTCATATACATGCAGAAACACTGGAAGTTAACATCAAGAAAGGAAACATAATTTGAACCATGTTTCGCTAAATAGATATGTGATTCATTTGCTTGAAAGCAATATTGAATTGTTTCACTGTTGTCTGTTTGAGGGAATTTTGTAAAAATTATGGTGGCCCACCAGCAGCCTGTGCAGCTAGTGACTGATTCAGACAGCGAGGAGGCTGGTGTGGTGCTTTGCCACGACCTGTGCAGCTGGTACCAGAGTCGGACAGTGAGGAAGCTGGAGAAGACTCAGTGCCAGAGGCAGGGATTCAGCCAGG
>JANHFT010000233.1:187128-200178 GCA_032467955.1 Pseudoxenodon macrops | reverse complement strand
CTATTAATCTTCTCATCGTTCCTATCACCCATCTCCTCCCACTTACGACTGCAGGACTGTAACTTATTGCTTGTATCTTATGACTTCTTATTGATATTGTTTCCTGATAGCTTATTTGTACCCTATGACTATCATTACGTATTGCACCTTATCATTCTTGACAAATGTATCTTGTCTTTTTATATACACTGAGAGAACATGCAGCAAAGACAAATTCCTTGTGTGTCCAATCACACATGGCCAATAAAGAATTCTATTCTATTCTATTCTACAAATAGTTCTCACTTAGCAAACACAATTGCGATTAAGCCAGATAGTCGCTAAATGAAACTGCACCTGTGCTTACAATCTTATTTCAGCATTCTTTTGCTTGACAGACTTGGCAAAGGTCATTAATATCGGGATTGTTTGCATCACCATAATAACTGTGAATGGTCACTAAGCAAGGACTACCTACACTATATGTATATGATGTATGGTGTATGAACAGATTTTATACAGTACTACCAATAGACTGGAATGTTTGTAGGTTCAGGGTTCAACTTGAAGTCCTTGAAACTTTCTGAGTTTCGTTGTTTTCGTGCAGCAGTGCCACCCTCCCCCCAAGGCAGATGCCCCCAAATTCACTGAGGGAGAATAAGATCCTTGCCATCTTTTACTTCTATTTTTAATGTTTTATTGATTTCATTACAATTTCTTTGCTTGTTGTGAGCTGTCCAGAGTAATTGATAGCCAGTAGACATGTACCTTTAATAAATTATTATTAATACTGGTATTATTTCTGTTTATAGCTCCATTAGTGAATCTCCTGCTGAGTGCTTAATCGCCTCATAGTTGTCACAAGAACAGTCTTTCTCTCTTTTATGTTTTTTAGTTATCCTCATTTCTTTTCCTTTTCCCTCTGTCCTGTGCTCAATTATTCCTTATCTTCCATTTCTCAAAATATTCCCTTAGCTTTTTGGCTACTTTCTTTTATAAGGAAGTGGCAATTTAACATTTCATTTTATTTGGTAGAAATTGTAGGAATTTGTTAACGGCTGTAGCTTCTCATTTGGTGTTTGCTGCAGAAAAGTCTTTACATAAGATTGTGTATGACAAAAAGTTTACTTATGTAAGGGAAATAATGTGAAGGTGTGTTTTTGTATTGTTTATCAGGGTGTATTAGAAGTGCTGAAAATAATAAGAGCTGCCTCTTATTGAATAAGGCCTTCAGTAAAGCCTCCTAATTCAATTGTTGAAATCGTCAGTTATAGATGCTGTGATTTCCCTATTTTGGGTAAACCTTAAGAAGCAAAATGGGTGTTAAAATTTCCGTTCCACTTGATGCCAAGGCACTAAAATCAGCTGCAGACAACTTCCAGGTCTCTTGGACTCACAGTTCAGTGGCCAGAAGTAGCATCCCGATTATGAGCTAATCTCTGAGAGAAATACAGCTGCTTCCTGCTTTTAAATGCTAACTAAAGATATTTCTGCTTCAGAAACAACCTAAATTTTAGATGGTCTTTTATAAATATATTGTCTTGTCTGATGGGTAATCATGGTTGGTTGATTGTTTCATTTGCTTAAAACTGTTTTTATTCCTTTGTACACGTTTTTGGATGCCTTCAGTAGGAAGAGGGCTAAAAATAAAAGTTAATAATAATAGTATTTTGCCCTTTAAAAATCTTTATACAGGGTTTTTTGTTTAATATGTGTGTGTCTGGGTTTTTTTTGTTTTGTTTATTTTTTGGGGTGTTTAGGGCTTTTTGCTTACGGTAATTTTATATTCCATAACTAAAACACAATCTTATTCCGTTTCAATATTTTTAATAACATCGTGTTTTAGAGTTTAAAAAAAACAGATTTTACAATGTAAGATACCAGTAATTTATCAAGAAAAGGATTAGCTACTATAGTAGAACAGAAACATAGGATATTGTCATTTATCTGTGCCTTTCATTTTTATCTAGAACAGTGTTTTTCTAAATCTAGTGAGCATTGCAAAGAGAATGGTGAGAAATGCATATACCTAACTAGAGTTCAGAAATTACTCACATATTTTTAATCAGCTTTCTTGTTCATTAACAAATATGATACAGTATAATTTTTTATGATTTTTATGTGCTAAACTCACAGATGTCATTCGAATTCCATGTTTGTTTTGGAAACTTCCAATTTTAATATAGAAAACACTTAATGGCCTCAGGAAACAATTTTCTGTTTCTAACAGTTGTTATGACAATCTTCATGGCTAAAATCCTCAAGCACAGAAATTTAAGCAAGTTGTTCAAATCCCAGAATAATGTCTGATATTAGCCATAGTCAGCCTATAGCAGTGATGGCTAACCTTTTTGCCATTGCATGCCGAAAGTAGGGGGAGCAGGGGGGCTGTCACACGCACGTGTGTCCACACCCATAATGCAATGCCCTCCCACCGGGCATGCACACACAACAACACACACACCCCATGATGCCCTACTTCGCATGCGCGCAGGCCTCACTGAATTTTGGTAGGCCTGTTGGGCCATTTTTCGCCCTCCCCAGGCTTCAGGAAAATTCATTTCCAAACTTTCCAAACTTTTGGTGGGCTCGTTTTTCACCATCCATAGGCTCCGGAGGCTTGGGGAGGGCGAAAACAGCTTCTCCCCACCCTCTGAAAGGGTGAAAATCAGCTGTCCAAGGTGCTCATGCGTGCTGGAGTTGACATAAGGCAACGCCTTGCGTGCCCTCAGATATGGCTCCGTGTGCTACCTGTGGCACCCGTGCCATAGGTTCGCCATCACAGGCCTATAGGAAAGCAAATTGCTGCTTAACCGAGGTAAGAGAGACGTACTCCTGCTCAGTCATAGGACAGATCAAAGGGTTGCTTATCATTCTGAATTCCTTTGCAAATGAAAAAATGAAATGTAATATACAATTTATACACTTCCCTTAGTTATGGCCACTTGATCTCGTTAGAAGCCTACTTTTGCTTTCTGCACTTTAGGTAATACACAAAAGATTTGGCTATAGTCGCAATGCATGAAATGCATGAAATTAGTCCAGAAGGGGGAGGAAGGGAGAGACCTCATGCAGGGAAAATGAAATGTGGATCCTTGCTTAGAATTGTGCATCCCAAAACTCCAATTCTTACTGAACTGCATTTTTAGCTCAATCAACCTCACTACTATTAGTGTACTTTCCTAAACTTCTCCTTCATCAAGACGTTAAATAACAAAAGTGAACTTCTCTACAGAATTGCCATAATTTCTTCACTCTCTACTCCACTGCACTGGCATAAATATAACTATACATGCCCGTCATTGTTCACCTCTGCAAGGTTGCATGGAACAATTATTGACCTGCATTGGTAGGATAATTTAAAAGCAAAAGTTTAGAAACTCAAGAATAACCAGAAGGTGAAAACTTATAAGTTTTATATCTTTGAAGACCCAGATTGTTGGGGGCAATATGCTGACTCTGTAAACCACTTAGAGAGGGCTGTAAAGCACTGTAAAGCACTGTAAAGCAGTTATAGGTCTAAGTGCTATTGCCATTGCCATTTTATTTTAGAAGTGAACTCTTTTCTAAAAAAAGAAAGAAAGCTGGGGGCTTGGGATTATCTTCCTACACGTATATTTTTCCTTATTTGTTGTCATCTGTGAAGAAGATTGTAAACTACAGCTGGTTAAATTAATTGAGCATCTACTTTCCTGCTACACCTATGTTTTCTTAACATATAGAACTGCAACTCCTTTGAAGATGTTTGTTTTTGAATTATGTATGGGTATGAGTGCATAGAAACAATTGGCCTATTTTCAAGGATAATATATTTTAAATAGGTATGACGCAAAATGATTACTTTCAAATCACAGCTGTTTCATTTTCATTTGTTCCTGTTCAGACATGCTGATAGGGTGGTTTCTAAATATGAATGTAGCTCTTCATATTTGCTGGCTCAACAAATTCTGTCTCATGTGATCATTCTAAAAAATGCATAAGTCATTATGTGTTTCATTATTCAGAGCAGGCTGTAGTTCAGTGAGCAAAGTACACAATTTGCATGTAAGTAATTCCAGGTGCAGTCCCCAGTATCTCTGGGTCCAGTTGTGTAAAAATTGTGTAAAAGCCTGAAGAATTGCTGCTAATCACTGTTGACTAAGGTAAAATGGACCAATAATCTGATTTGATTTAAGACAAGTTTTTTTAAAATATATATTTTGTGTTTCATTTAAGTAAGAGTGAAATGCAGAAACCTAGGCTAACATGCTTGCTGCTCCATAAAGCAGATATGTGGATTATTTTAGGTTCCAGAAAGAATAGCTCTTTCGTTTCACATTACCCTAAAAATATGATAATTCTATAGTTTATACCATTTAGGAACACACAATTATTGTAAAGATGACTTTTGGAGGAGGATATGGCCAACAATTACACAGAATTACATAGAAGAACTGTACAAGAATGAGCTTAACGTCCCTGATAACCATGATGGAGTAGTCACTGACCTCGAGCCAGACGTTCTAGAATGTGAAGTCAAATGGGCCTTAGGAAATCTGAGCAAAACAATGCTAGTGGAGGTGACAGTATCCCAGCTGAGCTGTTCAAAATCTTAAAAGACGATGCAGTAAACGTGCAACACTCAATTTGCCAGCAAATTTGGAAAACTCAACATTGGACACAGGATTGGAAAAGGTCAGTTTACATTCTAATTCCAAAGAAAGGCAATGCCAAAGAATGTTCAAACTATCGCACCATTGCACTCATTTCACATGCTAGTAAAGTTATGCTTAAAATCCTACAAGCTAGGTTCCAACAACATGTGGATCGAGAACTACCAGAAGTATAGGTGGGATTTCAAAGAGGCAGAGGAGCTAGAAATCAAATTGCCAATATATGCTGGATCATGGAGAAAGCGAAGGAGTTCCAGAAAAACATCTACTTCTGCTTCATTGACTATGCTAAAGCCTTTGATTGTGTGGAATACAACAAATTGTGAAAAGTTCTAAAATAGATGGTAGTACCAGACTATCTTATTTGTCTCTTGAGAAACCTATAAGCGGGTCAAGAAGCAACAATGAGAACTGTACATGGAACCACTGATTGGTCCAAAATTGGGAAAAGAGTCCGGCAAGGCTATATACTATTGCCCTACCTATTTAACTTATATGCAGAGCACATCATGAGAAAGGCGGGACTAGATTAATCAAAAATTGCAAATAAATTTGCCAGGAGAAATATCAACATCAGATATACAGATGATACCACTCTAATGGCATAAAATGAAGAGGAACTAAACAGCCTCTTGATGCAGGTGAAGAAGTAGAGTGCAAAAGTTGGCTTGAAACTCAACATTAAGAAAACTAAGATCATGGCATCTGGTCTTCTCAATTCCTGCCAAATAGATGGGAAAGAAATGGAGGTTGTGACATATTTTATGTTGTTTATGTTTATGGTGTTCCAAGATCACCACAGATGGGACTGCAGGCAAGAATTAAAAGATGCTTGTTCCTAGGGAGGAAAGCTATGGCAAATCTAGACACCATACTAAAAAGCAGAGACATCACCCTGCCAACAAAAATGAATATAGTCATGGCTATGGTTTTCCCAGTTGCAATGTATGGTTGTGAAAGTTGGACCATATGAAATGTTGAGCGCCAAAGGATTGAGGCCTTTGAACTATGGTGCTGGAAAAGACTCCTGCAAATCCCTTAGACTGCAAGGCGATCAAACTGGTCAGTCCTAGAGGAGATCACCCCTGACTGCTCTTTAGAAGGCCAGATCCTGAAGATGAAACTCAAATACTTTGATAACCTAATGAGAAGAAAGGACTCACTGGAGAAGAGCATAATGCTAGGAAAGATTGAAGTCAAAAGAAGAAAGGGACGACAGAGAATGAGGTGGCTGGATGGAGTCACTGAAGCAGTCGGTGTGAACTTAAATGGACTCCAGAGGATGGTAGACGACAGGAAGGCCTGGAGGAACATTGTCCATGGGGTCACAATGGGTCACACTTGACTTCGCAACTAACCACAACATCATATGCTATATAGCTATATGTGTGTTGTGATCCTAATTTTAAACAGAGTTATATGTTAAGATGCTCAGTAGCAATCTCCATCAATTAAGTGATCATTTATACCAAATGATTATTCCATTTTGTTAATATGAAGTCATGCAATCTTTATCATGGTAAGCTAATAGTTTGCTGCAGTAGTGAAATCCAATTTTTTTTACTATTGGTTCTGTGGCCGTGGCTTGATGGGCGTGGTATGGCTTGGTGGGCATGACAGGGGAATGATACAGCAAAATCTCCATTCCCACCCTACTCCAGTGGAAGGATACTGCCAAATCCCCATTCCCTCTGCACTCCTGAGGAAAGGATATTGCAAAATGTACATTCCCACCCCACTCTGGGGCCAGCCAGAGGTGATATTTGCAAATCTCCAAACTACTCAAAATTTCCGCTACCGGTTCTCCAAACTACTTAAAATTTCCACTACCGGTTCTCCAGAACCTGTCAGAACCTGCTGGGTTTCACCCCTGGTTTGCTGCCACTCACTATTGAATTGAAAGAGAATGTATCACATTATGCAAGAATATCCTTCTAAGGGTCTAACAATCTGTTGAAAGAAATTTTAAAAAACTAGCCAATTAAAATATTGGCAGTGACCATGTGCAGAGATAAGTTTTATTACTTCTTTTCATTAAATCATGGAGCCAAAACAAAGCACAAATGTTCCTGTCATCCCAGTACAAATGCTTTAGAACTTGTGTTTAAATATATAGCAAGTCAAATGAGGTTGACAAAAGGCAAACATTCATCTAGTTATTAAACAGCAAGACAGCAAAATGAAACACCAAGAGAATCATCTAGAGTGAATAAACTCTGAACTTGGACTGTCCTGCGTGTGAATTGCTGTGATTCTCTTTATGCTATAAATTTTGGAAGGCTGAATTTGAATGTTGATTTTGATAAGCTCTTTAAATCTGTTTCTTCTCAGAAGAATCATCAAGGTTTCCACATTGCTATAAATTATATTAATTCAGTGGTACCGCCAATGTTTTCTGCATCACAGCTCATTTTCTAGGGTTGTTTTTTTTTGTAGATGCAAGCATCATCTTTGAGAGACGTATGATATATGCATATAAAGAGAATTTCTTCTTTTATGTATCAAGCAACAATTTAGCAGCTTACTTCTAGAGCAGTTAACGTGTTTCATCCATTTAATGGACAGCTCCATGAATTGCAATAACCTAATCAAAGTGTTGTCACAGCACCTGTGTTTAACATTAACTGTTTGCTGCATACTCCCACACTATAAGTTATACAACTGTCAGAAGTAGGGAAAAATAATAAAAGAGTGCACAAGCATATGATAAGAAGCTTGAATTTTTCATATTATTACATTCGGAGAGATGTGTTACTACTGTTAGAGGGGGGAAAAGTACATTCACTTTCCATTTCTGGCTGCCAGCAGTTCGGCAATAGCAATAACACTTAGACTTATATACAACTTCACAGTGCTTCACAGCCCTCTCTAACTGGTTTACAGTGGTTTACAGAGACAGCCTATTGCCCCCAACAATCTGGGTCCTCATTTTACTGACCTCGGAAGGTTGGAAGACTGAATCAACCTTGAGCCTGGTGAGATTCGAACTGCAAAATTACAGGCAGTTGGCAGTCAGCAGAAGTAGCCTGTAGTACTCCATTCTAACCACTGCACCACTACGGCAGTTTGATTCTCACCAGCTCAAGGTTGACTCAGCCTTTCATCCTTCTGAAGTCAGTAAAATGAAGATCCAGATTGTTGGGAGCAATATGTTGACTCTCTAAGCTGCTTAGAGAGGGCTGTAAAGCACTGTGAAACAATATATAAGTAAAAGTGCTATTGCTATTTAACCAGCTATAAACCAAATGCAGGAACACAAAAACTGATTCCAATATGTCACTATGCTGTTTCACTAGCCATAGCAAGCAAAGACAATGAGCAAAGAACTAGATCAATTTTTATACTTACAGCTCAGGTGAGAACTTGTAGCTGTTCAGTTCTTGGTGGATGTTGGTAAATCAAAAATTTCTCATCTTTGCATATGCAGCTGTTGAGCATGCAATATATGGAAGAACATTATCCATCATAAAAATCACATAAATCTGCATTATAATTAGCCCTTTGTATAGCAAAAAGCATGTTGATGTGGTGGAAGGTAGTCAGGAGTCAGAGGAGAGACATGCATAGAGACAGAAAAGCATTCCATGTAGGATTCCTGGTAAGTAGGAAGAGGGTGAAGTCAAATACTTCCTAGCAATTCATAAAGTATATCTAACAGGTACAGATAGTTGCTTCAGTCTGGCAAGATTCTGTCTATAGGTGAATAACACCTTCTTTTAGAATACAATAAATTATCTTTTTCCCATATTGTAACTCTTATCTTTAAACAAATACTTGAATACTTAAAGCGTCATCATTCAGTCCTGATGAGCAGAAGTGCATTAAGTGTTACCAGAGATGTAAGGGAAAGAATATAAAGTTGGTTTCTTTGATCAAGATTAAAATAAATAATCATTAGCTAGCTTCATTTGTATGTCCCGTGTAGCATATTTTTCTATACCATTCTTGTACCCTATCATTTTTAAATCTTCTTTCATATTAGTCTTATCCAGTAAAACCTGTTCCTCTTCTATAACATTTTTCAAATGCAGTCTATCTAGAGAGGCAGACACTCTTAAAGTTAACTTATGGGCCCATTGTTCAAAAATAACTTTCAATATGTTCATTATTTTTTTAATCTCCATTGATTAAACAGTTAAGGCTGACTTATAAGTCAGACTTAACTGTTCTTCTTTCATTCTGATCTTTAGTTCATTTTGATTCCAAAGTGTCCAATCTTCTCCATTTATTTTGACTTACAATTGTAGTCTTACAAATAGGCATGGCGAAAGTGGGGTTGTTTGGCAGAAGTCTTATTCTCACCATGACTTTTTTTTTGTGCTGAATATTTTACAGTATCTACAATAAAACTAAAATATTCCATATCATAACACAGTATTTTTCCTAATTCATTATTCACATTTAGCTGTTCTTTTCCTTACTGGCAAATGCATTGTCCACACTTAGCACACACTGAATCTGTCCTGGTCTATAAATTCTAGTCTTGTTACTAAGAAAGTCTAGTGAATTCATTTCTGAAGTAGCACCAAAAAAAAAAAACCTTAGCAAAATAAAAATGTCAAGATCAGAATTCTTCTTTGTTCTCCTTTTTTTTTTTTTCAGGGAGGGAAATTATGGGGTAGGAAAACATTTTACACACATGGTAAAGCTTAGTTCTGATGACAGCACATATAAAATCTGGGCTCACAACAATGCCAAAATGAAGAAATACAGAATTGTATCAAAGGTTATGTTTGCAACTCAAGAATCGGTAACGAGGTTGAGAAATCATCTGTTCCACTTTAGATTTCAATAAATTATTGTAGAATGTGATCTGGGAAAGAATTTTGACATTTCAAATGTGCTTTTAATCTTCTGCAAAAGTGAAAACTGGGAACACAGCTCTTACTCCTCTGTAACAGTGATTTTAACACTCGTTATATCTACTGATATCAAATATAAGTATATGTAAAGATTTTACAATTTACATCAGCAAATAATACATAACTCTGATAATATGTTTAATAGTTTTCCCAATTACATCCAAATATAATCCAAATTATAAAAGAATACTACTTCCTGCCTCCGGCACTTGAAACTGAATCTTGGCCAAAGTCAATGTTCTGTTGTGCTTTCTCCAGATGCTTACAAATTCTTACAGTAAGAAAAAAAATTCATTTGTCATCATTTGTATCTTCCATATCATGTAAAGAAATAAAATGGAAATTTTCTTTACAGCTTTAGATAATTGTGGGTGCAAAAAAGCAGTGGAGCAAGGACAGTGCAAAGTTCTGAATTCATAATTACCAACATCTGGGCTAGAGAAAGGACAGGATCACAACCTGGAAAATAACTTTCTTCCCTGAGAAATGCAGGGACGCTGGATAGGCCTTTATTGACATTTGCATGCAGAACTGAACGTGCCTACCTAATCCAAACATCTAGAGCAGTGATGGCGAACCTTTTTCTTCTTGCATGCCAAAAATGGTGGCACACATGTGCCGGCACACACACACACACACCCGCGCACACTGCACTGCACATGCACATACGCCACGCCCCCCATTGGACTGTTTTTTGCCCTCTATAGGGTTCAGGAAGCTTCTCTGAAGCCTCCAGAGGGTGAAAAACGGCCCAATGGTACTTCTTTTTTGCCCATTGAGCTGTTTTTCACCCTACAGGCAAACCGGAAGATCAGGAACAGACTTCCGGTTTGCTTGTGGGGCCATTTTTTACCCTCCAGAGGCTTCAGAAAGCATCCTGAAGCCTCCGGAGGGTACAAAACTGCCCAACAGGCAAGCTGGAAGTGACTTCAATTTGCCTGCTGGGGCATTTTAAACCATCCGGGGGCTTCAGAGAAGCGTCCTGAAGCTTCCGGAGCCTTCAGGGAAGCGTCCTGAAGCCTCCGGAGGGTAAAAAACAACCAAACACGCAAACCGGAAGTGACTTCGATTTGCCTGCTGGGGCATTTTAAACCCTCAGGGGGCTTCAGGGAAGCGTCTGAAGCCTCCGGAGGATAAAAAATGGCCCAACGCGCAAACAGGAAGTGACTTCAATTTGCCTACTGGGGTGTTTTAAACCCTCCGGGGGCTTCAGGGGAGCCTTTTAGTGCTGTGAAAAATAGTTTGACCCCCTTGTCTTTGTAGGACCCCCTCAAATATTGGAACACTGCTATCATGTCTTCCTAGTCCTTCTTTTCATTACACTAGATGCACACAATTCCTAAAACCGTTCTTCATATGTTTTAGCCTTCAGTCTCCTAATCATTCTTGTCGCTATTCTCTGCATTCTTTCCAAAGTCTCAACATCTTATTTATATTGTGGTGACCAGAACTGGATCCAGTATTCCAAGTGTGGCCTTACTAAGGCTTTGCAAAGCAGTACTAAAATTACACATGATCTTGATTCTACCCCTCTATTAATGCACCCTAGGATTGTATTGGCTTTTTTGGTTGCCATTGCACACTGTTGGCTCATATTTAAATGATTGTACAGTAGGACTCCAAAATCCTTTTCACAATTACTGGCATTAAGCCAGGTTTCACCTAACCTATACCTATACAGTTGGTTTTTCTTGCATAAGTGTAATACCTTACCTTACTTTTATCTACATTGAGTGTTCAAGTTTGTAAAAATATTTTTGAATCTTGAGATTGTCTTCTGGTGTGTTGGCTATTCCTGCCAGCTCAATGCTGAGTTTGATGAGTTTCCCTTCTATTCCCTCATCTAGATTAGTTATGACGTTATTGAAGAGTATTAGGCCAAAACAGAACCTTGGGGTACCTCACTGCTTACTTCCCTCCATGTAGATGTAGTTCCATTGACGATTACACATTGAGTACAATTTCAGCCAGTTACATCTGGTGGTGGAGCTGTCTAGCCCACATTTTTCGAGCTTGCCAAAAAGTAAGTTTTTGTGAATAATTTTGTGAAATAATTTATGAATGGATTAATTAAGTGAGGAAGAATTCAAGCTAGAAGAAATGCTGAACAAGAACTTTAAATCAATCAAATTCATGGTGGAAAGGGATATTTTCTGCAGTACTTTCTTCAGCTTGGTTTTTTTTTCTTTCTTATTTAGCATGTTGAATGTCAAGATGCACATTGTAAACATAAACTCTGATGTTCATTTTTTTTTAAACCGAACATTGCCTCTTGCTGCTTGCTGTATGTTTCCAAATAGGGCAGATTTAAGTAGCTGCTAATGAACTAAGACATAGTATAATGTTCCATTTAATTTTGTGAGAGGAAAATTCATCCTGTGACCTTTGCTGTGCCCTGTTGCCCCATGAGATTACCATTTTCCGGACGAATTAGAGTATGCGCAGAAACAAACCAGTTTTGTCCCTTATTTGTCCGAGGAGAACATTTGTCTATGACAACTTGTTTTTATATAGCATTGTAGTCAAGGAACACAAAGTTCTGAGAAAAAAGGGACAAGGAAGTCTGAATAGAATCTTTAAAAGAATAGAAAAATAATCATTCAGAGAAAATGAAGCTATAAAACATTCAAACAAGGCCTGCACCTGTAACTGTTGTTCCAATTTCTCATTTCATATTCGTTATGAAAGAGTCTACTCAGATGTTTAAGGCCACCTGTCATTCTTTGTATATTTTTTGTTATTTTGATTCTGTGCTCAGTAAAGTGAAATGGAAACAAAGTGGTAAAAGAAATCGATTTAGGCAGGATCTATTTAGTAAAATGTGTTTATGACAATCTCAATAAACCAAGTTACTGCAATCTTCTCAGTCAGCTGCTTTTGTTATACTTTATGTTATCATTAAACTACATTTCCAGCACTGAGGCTCAATATTCAATACAAAAATGATAATACTGATTTGCCTTAGAAGGTTATTGCCAAGATTATAGTAACTCCTTCAGAGTGTCTGAAACATTCAAAAGCTTTGGAGTTTCACACACTGCCTTAAGCCATGGTTTCCCTGTCAACTGACCACAAGTATAAAGCACAATGGCTGGGTCTTTGCACAATACCAAATCCAAAGAAATTACATTATAGCAGAGCCTTCACAATACTATCACAGGTTTCCTGTACAATCCACAATGATGTTAAGTACATCATGATGTAATTATGCAAATTATGTGAAATTTGGTGATGTCTCTTGCCTATAAATGCTATCATATTGTTTGCAGGAGTGGGAACCATCAGTCTGACTACCTTAATAACCCAAGAGGGGCTAGGATGTAACAAACGTGACTGGACTAAAAGACAAAAGGGACTCTTCCACTTTCTTAGGCATAAAAGAATCAAACACAATTCAGGTAATATTACAAAGCTGTTGGTTGGACAATTTATTGGGACTTATCCAGTTAGAAGTGTTTAACAATGCATGGCAAAAACTCCAAGGAAGGAAGGAAGGAAGGAAGGAAGGAAGGAAGGAAGGAAGGAAGGAGGGAGGGAGGGAGGAAGGAAGGAAGGAA
>JANHFT010000233.1:174361-187028 GCA_032467955.1 Pseudoxenodon macrops | reverse complement strand
AAAAGAACTCTGGTTTCATCTCTATTTTTTCTTTTAGCATCTCTTCCAACCATCTATGTATTCTTGACCAGTACTTTAGAAAAACTAGTTCTGAACCTAATCTAGACATATTTTTCATCCCAACATGTTGGTTCCACTTCAGAGTACAACAAAGGACTGGAAGATTTCATCCTCTCCATAATTTAAATCCCTCTCTGAAGCTTACAACAGGAAGATAAGGCTGATACTCATTCAATGATAAGAGATTTTCAAGTACACAATCACACTTGTTTGCAATGTGCTGCCATTCATGATGGTAACCGGATCAGGGCAAAAATGTGTTTTCTTCAGTGCAGAGAAGATTAGCTACTTGATGAATCAATAATTCTATTTTCAGGGGATGCTAATAGCAAACCATTAGGTAAAAGCTCAAATGGATAGTCTTTTATTCCACAAAGTATGACAGATTTTAGTAAAGCAATCTTAAAAGCAGCAGTAATTGCTGGCTTCCTACCTCCCCGCCCTCTAATATTTGTTTTTCACAAAAATATGGAAACCAGAGCGCTAACCCTATGTATGTATTCCTCTTCAAGGATTTCAGAGTTCTTTTATAGAGGTTTGCATAGCAAAGAATAATAGTTCACAATGGAAAGGAAATGACTGGAAGGATCTCAATGGTACAAAAGAAAGGTAGGTTACATTCAGAAGGGAAAGCTATGTTCCATTTTCCCTGCTTGTGTTTTCTGCCAAAACACTCATCGGTGCTTTTATGTCTTATTACGAGATAGTTCAGCAGTGAGCGTGTTTTGTTCTTTCAGAAGGGAACTGTTGCTAGTGTTGGAGTTAGACGAGCAGAGTCTTGCAAACCTGAGACCAAAATTACCCTGCTCAAGTCAATAAAAGTAAGGATGCTACATACACACCAAGAAATGCAATTCTCTTTCAGGATAAGCAGCATTACCCAAAGCACAGGAAGGAAGAAGGGAAGGAAGGAAGGAAGGAGGGAGGGAGGGAGGAAGGAAGGAAGGAAGGAAGGAAGACTTGATGTTTGATAAATCATTTAACTTACAGTACTTTTTTAAACAATAGAATTTGTAGATGCGACTTTTTTCGATACAATTGGGGGGAAAATAACTGAAATTCAGTGCATTTTAGGAAAAGAACTGGTTTTGCCTCCATATAATTCTGGCCAATATTCCACTCCAGATAATTTAAAATGATAAAGATTAAATTTTCAGCAGCCTACTTCCATCCAGATGTGTTGTGTCTAGTAGAGCAACATGCCTATTGGTTTATAACCATAAGAGTGACAACTCAAACCATTTGGGAGGCACTAAAATGGAAAAGTCTAAGTTATCTCCTCTTTCCAGTATACTACCTTCCAGCAATGAACAAGGTTTCCATCATTGAACTGCTATAGCCTTTAGTTGCTCCTCCTCCTTCTATATCAATAATAAATAATTACTCATTTTATAATGCATTTTTCAAACAAATTAACTGCATGGATGTCTAAATAAGAGCAACACATTATGTTCTCTTTTTAGATGAAACACATAGATGAGTCACATCTAAATACCTATTGACACTTCGAAAATTATGTAGGTATATCACTTTTTTAAGGTGATGATTAACATTGGTGCCCAATTAATGTCTATGAAAGCTGAGTGTTCACCACCTACAGAGTCCCCATAAACCATCAAATTAATCCTTCAGGATATCTAGTTTGCTTTCAGGTAGGAAAATTCATGTATTTAAAAACTTGAATACAAAGCACTAGAAAAATCATAATCTAGCTAATATTATGGTAAATGGATGAGTAATATATGTGTGTGTGAGAGAGAGAGTATATGTGTGCGTATGCATATGTGTGTGTGTATGTGTGTGTATGAATTCTAAAGTTTTTAAATACATGAACTGATTTCTTTTTTAATCAGCAAATCTTTGAAGGATAAATCTATTTGGACTTGCTACTAGCAATTAATTCCGGCAAGTGCGAAGATGAGTAAAATAAACATATTTGTAACATTAAATTTTCCATGAGTGTGTTCAGACCCAAGAAAGAATTAAATCACATTGCTGAAAATGATCTGTTCCTAATAAAACTGGAATCTAATATATTTTCAAAATTATTGGAGTAGTTAACAGTTTTATATTTATTTTTGGACAATATAGTGTCCATCCAGATTTTTTGCAGATCAGAATAAGATCAGTGAATAAAGACTAAAGCCTGAACAGGAGCCTGCAGATGTAGTGAGGAGAGCCCAAAAAATTTGTGATGGTTATAATCAAAGACCAAACCTCTTTGTGAGGGGTGGTCACGCAAACACTAAAGCGGCAGGGATTAATTGTTATTATTTTACCCATTGTGCCAATGCCTCTTATGTTTGTTGGTTCTAAACTCATCAAGGAAGAGACGCCAACCAATAAGCCACAACTCTCATAGAGGCATTTTAATTCTTTTCAACTCAATGAAGTTTTAGAGAAAGAAAAACTCATAAAAAGATTCAGGGGTTTATCAGTTTGTCTATCTCTTGGTCTACCCTCTCTTAAGACACACAGAACAACATTTTGGTGTGGGATAAGATAGCAAAAGTCTTGGGCAGGCTGGGCTGTTGGGAAAAAATTAATGTCCCTGGTTTAAGTCTTTGACAGATAAAATCAGAACTTTAAGTTGGACTCAAAAACCAAGCGATATCCAATTATAAATGACTCGGACTTGGTGATATATTCTGAAGACTCAGCTCTACTAGTATTCCTACAGCTGCAATTTTTTTATCAGTTGAAGTTTTGGAATGCACATAGAGTACATTACACTAATCCATCCTGGATTTAACCAAGGCACATGTCACAGTGGTGAGTTCATTACATTCTGCTATTTGCTCTCCCTCCTCTTTTTCCCTTTATTGTCCTGTTTTCTCTTTTATTTTTTTCTCTTTATTTAAAAAAAAAATTATTTCTTTAAAATACTCTCAAATATGTGTAACAGTATTTTTTTATTTTACACTGTTAATATACATAATAGTATATATATAGTATATATAGCTGTGAAAAGGTATATTTAAGTATAAAACATAATGCACATAGAAAATATTTCAAATTCTGGAGTCAACAGTATGAGTATTAAGGCAATAATGAAACAGTACCTAATTTTTGAAAAATGTTGAAAATTGCATTCCCAAAAGACATTCTTGGTTTTTTAAGTGAACTAATGTGCAAGCAAAACAAGAGAGCATTAGAATTCTGATCACTACATTTGAAAGCTTGGGTTTCCATGTGGTTTTGGGAATAGGAAGACATTGTTTTGTTATTAGTGTCATGTACTCTGATCCTTTTTCAGTCAGTGTGGCCAAAATGCACATGTCTGAACCCCCAAAATGCAATGCGTGCACCCCTTCACGTATGCATGTGCACCTCCCCACTCTCCATTATCCACGCATGCGACCCTCCTGTAGGCAGCCCCCCTGTGCTTGCATGCACAACCCCCTGCACATACCCCACCCCCACGAATGCGCGGCAGAGACCGAAAGAGCAGCTGGCTGGTGGGAGACACACACATGCGCGGTGGAGCTGAACTGGGGAAATGGCTCAGGTGCCATCAGAGAGAGTGCTGCATGCCATAGGTTTGCCATCACAGGCCTAGAACAACATAAATGTTACAATAACTTAGCAATATTGACTATATGTCATCACCATCATCTCTAAACCGTGCATAACTAATGCTGTCTGATGGGGTGGGAGGAATACTACTGTTCATCAATTCTCTGTGTTTTGATTCCCATTCTCAATTTTGGACAAGCCTTGGATATAACCACTGTTAGACTGGCAGAGTGACAGGATGTCTTCAGTGTATGCACATTGAAGGACACAGTTCTTCTCCCTGGATATAGTCCTATAGCCATTTGGTGGGAATAAGCCATATTAACATCAATGAGATTTATTTACATGAGGAGAATTATGTTTCAAACCATTTATACTAGTCACTACTCACATTTTAATCTACTATATGTACCTTTAAATTTATTTTTAAAACTGGTGAAGGAGATAACATTTTTCATTTTCCTTTCTATTTAACATCCAAACCTTGGTGAAAATTAAGTAATTATTTGAATAATTTTTAAATAGAAAGGGAGTTAAATATTTTAATAAAGTAATATACCCAACCATGTCATAGGGCTTAATCTGTAATATGTATAGAATTGCAGCTTTAATTCTTTTATTATTTGTGCCATAATCTGATTTGCTAAATAAACATTACAAAAAATTAATCCATTAAATAATATTGAGTGATTGTTGATATCTTAATTTTATACAAATCCACTCATTTCAAATAGGATTGCATGGACAAACTAAAATATCCATATTTTAGAATGTAATTATTTTACCTCTGAAAATAAAATACAAAATGACCATATGGTATCATGGAAGTATGTATAAATGTATAAATATTACTGGGAAATCAATAGAAATCATATTATATATATGATATTTGGACTAAGCTTTCTTGCTGAATTTTCAGACAAATGAACAAGTCTATGGAGCAAATCTATGATTGGGAAATGAAAAACTAGATAAATTTAAAATGAAAGTTATGCTTCTTAATCCTGAAATTGAGGATTTGATTAAATTGGATGAGTTTAAAAGAGACATTTGCTAAAACAAAAACTTTATTCTATGTCCCAACTCATTGGAATATACTATTGGAACATAGCATACTATGCTATCAGACAGAAATTCTGCAAATATCTCTATAGACTTGGCACAATAGTTAAACATTAAGTAAACTGTATGTTCCTAAAGTGAATAATTGTTCTTACAATTAAGTAGGTGGCTTTGAAATCTGTGATCAGATGTTTTTTCTGAGAAAAAGCAATGTATGTATCTTGAACTATTCTTTTTTTCTATACAATTTTCTTCACTCTTGAGACACAACTGAAGCAATTTTATGAGTTACATTTTAGTTCCTAGTATCTGGTTTCTGTCACGTAACTCTAGGACAGATGGAATACATTATGTTAGCCAGAAAATATTAATGAATGGGACAGTCTTACAAAAAGAAAAGCCATAATTCCTTGTAAGCAACAGATGCTTATTCTATATACTAATTGCAAGTTCATTCTCTGAATGCCTCTCCTGATGTAGCCAAAGTGGCATCATTCAAACATGAAAAGCAAGTTTCAGAAGTCTTGGGAAAAGTCCAGCCTTTAAAAATTATGCCCAAATTTTTATAGAGGGAAGGAGAAAAGACTAAATCAGCAGGGAGGTAGCATGTTGGAAGGGTTCCAGTCGATTGCTTGAAGGAACAAGAAAATTGGACAAAAGAAAGAAATTATTGAAGAAAGCATCCTGATAGAAGAATGGCTGGTTGGCTGGAATCCTCAGCTGGATTACTTATGTTGTAGTTCACTGGCAGCCTGTGGAGCTGGCAGATGAGTCGGACAGCGGAGAGGACTATGGGTCAGCTACGGAGTCTAGGGAAGACTCGGATGGGGTCTCTGCATCAGAGGCAGAGATGGGGCCAGGGCCATATGTGAGTGGTATGCCAGAGCCTGTGGGGTCTGATAGCAGTGATGCAGAGCGACAAGAGGTGCCAGTCCCTAATGCACAGATGTGCAGAACTGCTAGAAGACAAGAGCAGCGGCAAAGGAAAAGGGCTACTCAGGAGTAAGGCTGGGAGGGGTTAGACCCTCCCAGAAGACTTAAAAGAAGAACTACCTGATGTATGAGTTGCAAGAAGCAACTCACTCAGAACTTGTTTGCAATTATCTTGCAGCTCCACGTGTGACTCTGGATTCTGTTTTGATTTTGTATTATCTTGTTTAGGTTTGAACTTTGTTTACCATTGCACCACGGACTTATCTTGAAAGACTTTGGCAGAGTTCCAAAGGACTACGGTAATTGAGGTAACTCTTCGCAGGCTGGAAACGAATCCAATTTCCAGCTGCCATAAATAAAACAGAGTTTTTTTTTTAAACACCGTTTGTTTGCCTTGGTTTAATCAAGAAGCCTAGGTCAGAACAACTTCATTTGTAAGTATTGCAGATCCACTTATATTAGTGAAGGATGAAATTAATAGATCAAGTTAAGAAGATATTTAATTCTAACTATCCTGTTTCTCCCAAAATAAGACCTCCCCGGATAATAAGTCTAATCAGGATTTTGAGTGCTAAAATAAGCCTCCCAAAGAGAGGCAAACTTTGTGGGAATCTAACATGGAGCAATGTAAATATTCCTTCCTTCCTTCCTTCCTTCCTCCCTCCCTCCTAACTAGCACTTGTTCACCACTGTCATATTTATGAGTGCTCATTAAATGAGTAGATCAGGCCTGTCAAATTAGAAGCCCATGGGCCAGATGTGTCATAGTTCAGGCCATACCCACCCCAGTTCCACAAAGGCAAAAAACATTGCGATATGTCACAATACATCACATGATGCGATTGAGTTTGACACCCATGGACTAGATGTTAAATAAAGACAATTGTGAATGCAATTTCCTAAGGTTTATTTGGGGGCAATCAGACTAATATCTCGATTCTATACAAAGTTACCTTCGGTATTTGAAATGGTCACATTAATATTTTCCATTTCAAATAGTAAAAATAACTACCCCAAACATTCTTTCAGTACTTTTCATTTTTCCACGTCCTACTATGCAATCAAGCTCAAATTCTGGTGATTGAATAGATATTTAGCCTACAGTCCTACAGCTATTTCCCAAAATCCTAATAAATTATCATTCTCTCTTCTATTTTTTTTCCTCAATTCAATCATGTCTAATTCTCAAAGACTGCCTGAACTGCAGTTCTTTTGACAAGACTTTTCAGAAGTGGTTTGCTATTGTCTCCTTCCTGGGGTTAAGAGAAAGTGATTGGCCCAAGGTCACCCAGCTAAGGCAGGACTAGAATACATGATTTCCCATTTTCTAGTTTGATACTTTAACCACTACACTAAACTGTCTCTCTCCTCATAAAATCTTTCAATAGGAAACCCTCAAGTCAGCTTATTGACATTACAATACCAAGACAAACATTTTATAAGTCCCAAGGGATGTCATGTTGGTTGCTTCACCATTTCAGAAACTGATTCCCGCAATTTCAGTTCCTAATTTCATCTGAAGCAAATGAGGAAATAAAAGAGATACAACAACATACAGCATCACGCAGTTGAGAAAGAGCGCAAGTTTGAACATGCGATATTTCCTGTTTTATAATTTAAAAATGATGACTTAGAAAGAAAGCAATCAAAGCACCATTCTGTCCTGCATGTGGTACATTTCCCAATGAATGCCTAATACTTTCTACTTTTAAATATTGAAATTGAATGAGCCCCTGAGATTCATACATTCTTTGCATAATAAATCTATCATGGATATTTATAAATCCCCAGACAGTCTATTTCTTCTAACAGTGTTCCTTAGAAACAGCTTGTATTTCATTCATTCAAAGGATTGTGCATGGGGGTGTGAGTTTCCATGTCACAGCTGATCTAAGATTATAGGAAGAAAATTCAGCCTAGGAAACTGAGCATTTCTAAATTCTGGATTTAAAAAAAAATGCTATTGTGGAAAAGATGTCATTTTCCCCGTACTCTTATTTTGGCACTCCATTCATGTCTCTTCCATCTTGCAAAGATAGATGATGTTAAGAGCCAAGTTTCTCAACTTGACAACTTTCACATGACTGACTGGGGAATTCTGCAAGTTGAAGTCCTGGCTAACAAATTCTTGGAATTGAAGTCCCCACAACTGAAAGTCACCAAAGTTGAGAAACACTGTGCTATGTTTGACTCAGACTGACTCAGATTTAATGAAAATAATTTAAATAATCTAAATCCCACCACATCCTGAACCTATGTTCTGTCTCTATTGCAAGTATTCAAATGGTATATACTGTACCTAAGAAATACAACAAAGATGTGATCACTTTGTTCCAGGCCTTGATTTCAGCAGGCCAGATTTCCTAGGAAATAGATTTTTTTTGAAGTTCCTGCCGAAACAGAGTTTCATATTTGTAATAAATGCAGATATTTCTGATTGGAGTCCTCCTGCTAGGTGACATAACCCAAGCCATTTTGGTTCAGACTTTGGACTTATTCTAAACCTGCCTTACGTCAGCATCATAAACTTTCATGTATTCTATCTATCCATCCACACAACAATCCATCTAGTTCTTTTTTTAAAGAATTACTGGATGAGTTTATGGTAATAGTTTTCCTTAACTTAGACCAGGTTACAGGTAATTTCCCTTTCTCTATATTATTAGCTTCTTAAAAGGATTGAAAGTGCTTTGTTTTCTGTATCTGCCTTGTTATAGTCAGTGGCTGATGGGTGATAATTAAAGGATAGGGCAAAGCCTTCTAGGTGGACCCAACCTTTGCAAGGGATTTGGTTGCAATTTTATTGGGGGGGGGAATATCTTTGCTTAAAAATGTTACGGATTACAGGAAGGCAAGGCTTAAGTTCTTCTACATGTTCCTTCCAGACTCCAGGGAGTATCTGCCCTTAGCTGGTTTTGTCTAATCTCCAAATCTATACAGTATCAATAATACTTAGTGTTACTTGAAGTTACTACTTAGTTCTAAGTTTAATAGTATTTAGATGAAAGAACATAGAAATCCAGGGTTTTAGACTATACCTGAGAAAAATATTCGGGTAGAAGAATGGGTAACTATTTTAGTACTATTGCCAAGATCAGTGAATGGAAATGGATCTTGGCTCAACCTTTATCTTGCTATCTCCCCTACATTAGTATTATGTCATTACCAGTCAAAATACAAACCAAATCCTCCATACTTAGTTCTGAATTAGAAAACAGTATCGTTATAGATAATATAAAAGACAAAGTATAATTTGAATATAAGAATGTCCATCTAGGATGGTAACATTTATTCCAAAAAAGTAAGTCTCCTAAAAGTGGTAATCAAACTACAATTCCAATATTATGGCATGCCAGATAATGGAAACAATTGAATACATGAAACAATATTCAACAGGGCATCTAAATTTAATTCATTTAATGTTTATCTTGGCCATTCCCTTAATTGGAGTGCAATCTTGGCAGGCCATCCAGAGATCATAGCCTAGCATAAATGCATAGGAATTGTCTGAAAAGAAAGAAGAGGAAAAATGGCTGGGCAGCAAATCAGCTTGATTAACTTTGTGGAATTTTAAAAATGAAGAGTCATAGGAAATTATGGAATTTTTCAGCTTTAGATATTCACCCCAGAGTTCAATAAACAAACTCTGTCCACATGGCTAGGAGGATGTTGATAACCCTGAATTCTGATCAGTAAAGCAGAGGCTTATTCTAATCTTGTTTACATTTTACAGAGTTATCTTGTGCAGCATGGAAGGGAGAGCAGTTAATACACTACTTTAGAAGGGATATGCTTATATTTAAAAAATAGCATTTCTAACAAGAAAAAAAACTTTCTTTAAAGGAATAGAAGAATCAAATAACTGTGATAAAGCTTTCTTAGGCAAATGTGTAGAGATAGTCTTCAACTTATTATTGCAATTGGAACCTGAACTTCTGTCCCTAAGCAATGCAATAAGTAAGTTGCACTCAATTTTATAACCATTTTTGCTAAATCAATGTGAATCCAGCTTCCCATTGACTGGAAGCTGCCTGGAAAAGTCATAAAAGGTTATTGTATTACCCCAGAACACTGCACCTATTGTAAATATATGCCAGTTGCAAAGTATCCCGGATTTTGATCACGTGTTGGTGAGGACACTTTGATCGTTGGAAGTGCAAGTAACAGTTACAAGTAACTTTTTTCAGTTTTATTCTAACTTCAAATGGTTGTTAAACTAATGATTATAAGTCAAGGACTACCTGTATTATACATACACTGAGCTACAGGACATCTCAGTTCAGCCATGCTTGATAAAAGTTCAAGAAAAGCAGGATAAGCTAAAGGAACACTTTTCAATCTCAGCACAAATTGCATGAACTCAGATGTAAACACATACAAATATGTGACTGCAAAGCAGTATTCCACGTGAGACACTGTTGTGCCAATGGAAATGTGACTATTATGATAAATACCATTAATTATGTCTAGGAAATGTGTGATAAAGTATTCAGTTAACTAAAGCCATATAACACATGGTACATGTACAGGAAAACATAGAAAGAAATGCTGTAGAATTGGATGTGCTTCTCATTTGCTCAGAGAAGTCAGAAAGAAAAAAATAAGGAGTTAGTAAATTACATGGAAAATATTCAGCAAAGTTAAGAAATAATGACAAATGACAAAGCAATGAACTAGAAATTACAAGATGAAGACCCTGGAAACTCCATTTATTGAATCAAACTCTCTACCTGCCTAATGTTGCTGACATGATTGGTTACTAGCTTTTTGGAGTTATAATATAATAGCCTTGTGCTTGCAAGCACTGATACAGAGACACTCCAGTTTTCAAAAAGGATTTATCTAATCCTATGTAAAGTTGCCAGAAACGTACCATGCAACTTTTACTTTCACAGGTACTTTCATCTTTAGCCTTTCAGCAACAAGATTAAAAGTAAGCATGGTGCCCTTTTCATTCATGACTTGGACAGTTGCCTGGAACAGTTACAAATATAAAGCTTCCAGTTTCCAAGAGAGGAGAAGGATTAGGATCTCAGCTAAGCAGCTACAATACTGTCTCCAAGCCACTGTTGCCTGAGACATCTATTCAATTCTAAATAATGTTAGGGATAGCCTTGACCCACCTCATCTTTCATGACTAAATATAACTCACTATGCTTTTATGTTGAATAGTTTCATGATGTTTTTTAAGTGCAAAGTGTCAATGAACTCTTGTCTTATTAAATATTAAATATTTAAATTGCATTATTATAATATAGTACATAAGCAAATAACTTGCTCTGGCAGATGTTGAGCTTATTCTGCACTAAGGCAGCCACCAAATGCCTTATTGCAATCATATGCAATAAAGGATGCTGTGAGAGCTGGAACTCCAAGAACCAGCCATAAATACCACTTGGCTAACACAGCCGCAAGTTTGAACAGTCCCTGAATGAGTAATTGTTAACTGAGGATCCCTGTAAATTCTAGTAACCGAAAGGTTTTTCAGCATAAGTTGTAAATGGGATTACATTATTATCTTGGTCTCTGTACTGCAAAAGTAGTCATGAAACTTCTGTACTGTTTCCAGAGCAGATTGTTGTTTCCCTTATGGAATAAAGTGAGCCATCTTGGTAACAGATTCACTACCAATAGAATGGACATTGGGGGACATTTCACATTGGGAGAAACATAATAAAATCCATGAAACTGGTGCTGTTGGTATTATTGTGTCCCCCAAACACAAACACCTACATTTCTCCTGCAGGTTTCCTCTTCCTTCCATAGGGAGGCTTCTGTGGGGCAAGCATGAGGGAGAGAAGGGATAGGATAGGGGAGGCTTCTGTGGGGCAAGGCTGAGGGAGAAAAGGGGATAGGAGAGGAAAGGATTCTGTGGGGCAAGGCTGAGGGAGAGAAGGGGAGAAGAGAGGCGGATCGTACCTACTCATTAATTTTCAAGCTGTAAATGTCGATTTATCCAGCCCAATCACATAGTTCTGTCTCGGACCACAGGTATTTAGCTAGTTCAGTATAAAAAAGGCAGAGTTATGCTGAATCTCTTTCTCATGCTTCCCCCTTCCTGAGATTCAAGAATCTCTTCTGTAGTGCCCAGTATGCTCCCTTAACTCTTTCATTGATTCCTCTGTGTGCCGAAGCTCTGTTAGGCATTGCATCACAGTATTATTTACCACATTAAATTAAAATTCCCTTCATGACTGTCTTTTTTTAAAAATTTGCCTAATAAACAAAACACCTGGTTGTTAGAATTATCTACCCAAAGACTATTTTATCTATCAAAACTTAAGTTCAGAACTGCCAATAGAAAGCAATTATATAAGCTTTATTCCATGAAGCATTTATCTCACAAGAACAGATACATCTGTGGAAATTGTAATTTAGATTATTCTAATTGGTTTTAATCTCTTATCCAGTAAGCATTTTGAATAATTTTTATACATACAGCATTAGCAATAGAAATCATAAATAAGCAACATAATTGTCTGATGCTTCTTCTTAACTAGACAAGTGTTAAACTTCACAATCCTAAGCAATTGATAATTACAAAATATCTCTCATATGACTCAAAATGTAATCACTTCTATAATCTGTTGCTTTGTGAATGGAGGTGGGGGTGATAAACCAAGAGGTTGTTTGAAATCTTATGGCATCATGACTTTTGTAGATTTACAAATTTTCATAATTTCATGTGTTCTTTTATGAAATAATTCATGCACTGGAAGAAAGCATGACAATAAGATGACTTTTGTTATTTGTGAACACAGTTCATCATCACCACCACCACATTCCTAGAGTCTTTCCTGCTTGGAGCAGGGACCACTTTTCAGATTGATGAATGGCATCTTGAAGGATCAAAAGTAGCATCCAGGTGATGTTGCATTGTGGCAAAGATGGCTGTAGATCCATATGTTGCAACAACAATGAAACAAGGCTTGTTGCCTGGGCCTGATGTTGGATTTGTGAACACAGCTACCTTATTTTTCGGAGTATAAGATGCACCTGAGTTTTTGGGAGGAAAATAAGGGAAAAATCTGCCTACCAGGTATTCATCTGGCTAGCGTCCTTAGTCTGGTCAGCTTCAGCACATTATTTTATCCCC
>JANHFT010000233.1:135187-152129 GCA_032467955.1 Pseudoxenodon macrops | reverse complement strand
ATGTGCTGAAGCTGACCAGACTAAGGATGCTAGCCAGATGAATACCTGGTAGGCAGATTTTTTCCCCTACTTTCCTCTCCAAAAACTCAGGTGCGTCTTATACTCAGGTGCGTCTTATACTCCAAAAATACGGTAGTTGATCCTTCCTCTAATCTGAAAAACCTATGAACAATTTGGATGATATATCCAATAGTCATCACATTTAAGAATTGAGCCTTATGATCCAAGCATTTGAAAAAGGTCACAACAGTATATTCTATGCTTTAAGCTAGATACTGCAGAATGCATTATTAATTTCTTTCATTATGTTCATCATTGCACAGTTTAAAGAGCAGTTGCCTTTTTGCAAACATTTACTCTGGAAGTTCTTAATACAGGTAGTCTTCGATTTATGACCACAATTGTTCTGTTGCTAAGCAAGACAGTTAAGTGAGTTTTGCCCCATTTTACAACCTTTTTTTGCCACAATTATGAACTAAAATAGTCATCTGGCTTCTCCTATTGACGTTGCTTGTCAGAAACCAGCTGAGAAAGTTACAAATGGATCACATGATCCCAGGACACTGAAACTGTCATAAATACTTGCCAGTTGTCAGCTGCCTGAATTTTATCACATGATCATGGGGATGCTGCAATGGTTGTAAGTCTGAAAACCGGTCATAAGTCGCTTTTTTCAATGCTGTTGTACCTTCAAATGGCCACTAAACAAATACCAAGTCTTTATTTGTCCTGTATTTATAGAAGCATAGAATTGGAAAAGACAGCTGAACTACCAAGTCAATCTCTATTCATTATAGTTAAAATATCCCTTACAGATATTTATCAAGTGTCTCTTGAAAACATTTAAAAGAGGAAGTTCACCACTTTCCTTGATGGTTGGTTTTTCTGAAATTGTTCTGCCTGTTGGGTTTTCCCTGCTAACATTCAAGTGAAATTTGCTTCCCTGTAATTTAAAGCAATTACTCTGTGTCCTGCAATCTGGAGTGAAAATGCACCATTTACTTTGCTTCAAACATTTTAGTTAAGATTTTTAAAGGAGCAAAGGAAAACTAAAGAGAAAGGGTTTCTGTATTCTTTTCTTGAACCCAAAGAAATCACGGCAGTGCAACTTAGATATTAACTGCTCAGTTTTGTTCTATTTGTAATCATTACTGTAAGAGGCAAAGTTGCTAAGCAAAATGTTTGCCTTAAGCCAGCAGTATTTCTTTATATATATATATATATTTATATGTATAATCAGATAATTTTATACCAACAGGGTAGTTTAATCTCATTCTAGTTTTCAAAGTGGCTGTGTTCATTGCCACCAGCCATTTGACATTTACGAAACACACTCTAATTACATCTCAGACTTAGTTAATAACACAATTTCTTAAAATCTTTAAAGCCAAAATTTTTCACTGTTTTCTTCTTGGTAGTTCATCCACTACATTAGAATATATGTTTGCAGATGCCCATTAGGGAAGGAGAGGAACCAATGAAACACAGGCTCTCCGATTTCCAATGGGAAGGGTACCAAGATAAATGATACTGAAGACCACTGAGAATTTCAATATGGTGAGGGCAGGCTCATTCTCTCTTTTAGATACTGAAATAGGTCATCAGCTAGAGCAACTAATGTCACCTGTGCCAGGCCTTCTGAACAAAAGAATGTTCACACAATCTACTTTTGCCTCCTCATTCATGCAAGTGTCTAAACATAGTTTGTATAAGCCAAACGCTTTTGAACTAAGGAGGTGCTAACAATGTCCCAACTCAAAAGCCCAATTGTTGACAAGGTCTCTCAGTGACAGAACAAGTCTTATGGTGATTTAGCCTATCCTTTCCTGCATAAAGGGCAGTCCAGCCTGACCAGGTGGGCCTCTTCACTGTGTAACTCCAACACTGGCATACTGGAGACATAGGCTTCAGAAGGCATGGCTCCACTACATCACACAACCTTCACAGTTGTGTTTTTCTGAATATCCTAAAAGGCTCCATTGCAGGGGTAGGTTCTAATTTACCTTGCCGATGGTTTGCTGCCTCCACACTGCATGCGCTTGCCTGTCGCACATGCGCATGCATCCCATGTGCACGCACATGCGCAGTAGAAAAAAAACCCCAATTTTTTAAAAGGGCAAAAACAAGATGGCGATGCATGCGCAGTGCCAGAAATTCAGCTTCTGCGCATGTGCAGAAGAAAAGAAATTCAAAAAGAAATTTCCCCAAAAAAGGCTGAAAACAAGATGGCAATGCATGCGCAGTGCCGGAAACTCGGCTTCTGAGCATGCGCAGAAGAAAAAAAATCCGGAATTTTTCCCCCCCCGAAAAAAAGATTTCCGAAAAAAAGATGGCGGTGCCCGTGGAGCAACAGAACGGGCTCCGTGATGTCACCAGCAGCCTACTACCTACTCAGTAGAACCAAGTCCGAACCCATCTTACCATTCTAGGGAAGACCTTGACCAGTGATTTTGGATGGATAAATACAAAATGCTTATTCTGCCTTAATTCGGGCATCTCTCCCAAACAAGGGTTTGTACCTGCAGCAACACTATACTGTGGCATTGTGCCACCATTTTGGGATAGGGTTGTCATGATCTACTGTGGACCTTACACACTTCTTAAGAGGTCCCTAAGAGAGTGTGCATAAGCACACCACCGTGCCTACCATCCCTGTCCTAATGTCCCCAGTTATATGTATTCATTTTATGTGTTTATGGCTATGTTTTGCTTATTTGTATCCATTTATTTGTGCCATCTTTTCATGTGTCTATATCTATACTGATACTTGTTTCCCTGTACTTGTTGACAAATAAAATAAATAAATAAAAATAACTATCATCATCTCTACAGACACAGACCTCTGAGTATTTTGAGGGCAGCAATTAGCTAATAAATAACCAATATCAAGAGTGTTTAGTCGAAACATATAAATATATAAACACATATTTGGGGGGGGAGGGAAAGGAGGAAGGCTATTAGTTTATGTTCTTTATTAAATTTATATGGCATTTATTTATAAAGCAAACATTACATTTTAAAGGATGCAATGTGGCAGTTTAAGAAAGAAAGTTTCAGTATTTTGAAGATCACAAAACAATTAGATAATAAGATTTAAAGTATGGGCCAGGAACAAAATACGGTCATAGTTGTAAGAGGAAAAGTAGAGTTGTTAAGTCATCCAGGTGCTATTTTAAATTGCAAGCAAAGAAGGCTTAATGATTGCCATGCAACTGCAAACTGGCATTCTTTTTCACGATTCTTTAAAGAAGTACACAACTTAAATGTCTATTTTTGTGTCAGTGTGTTTATTCCTGTCTTACAGCAAGCCCAATTTTTTTCCATGCACCAGGCATTGTTTAGAGAGAGATTTTCGCTAGCTGTTTTAATTAGAAGCTTATCACTTTCCTGGAATGGATTTATAAAGAACAAAAAGTTCTACATCTTGCTTTTAGCAGGCCTTCTAAGACTCCATAGAAACTTCTCAGAAAAGCACAATCTAATGTAGCTTCCTATAATTTCTTTTTAGCTTGGTTGGTTGCCATCTTTTGCATTTAATTGGTTGTTAATAACAAAGCAGGGGTGTGTAATGAACCAAATGTTATTGTGGATGGACAAGAGCATTTAAACTGAGCAAATTCCCAGTTTTGATTGCTCAGGAGCCTGGTTTTTGCCTGGTTTTTTTGTCATTTTGCATCATCATTAAACTAATTCTGAACAGACAAAGGGTATAAAAATATAGCACAAAATTTAATCAATATTATTCATGGTGGCATTCATGAGTATTAGGAGAACATAGCATAATGATGATTTATGAGAGTAGAATGAGAATTTGCTATTTGTTTTTTCCTCCCACGGAAAATGATTTTTTTTAATGTTTTCAAATCCATATTTAAGACAATTTAACTAAGGAAAAGAGAACATACCTAACATGTATTACCAAGACTGGCTGGGCAAGGACAGGTTTTCTCATAAGAAGTTTATCCAAAATAGATTTTTGAATGCTACTCTGGTCATAGGTACAAGACTGGAAGTGGGAAGGAACAATCAGCTTTCAAGAAACTTTAGTGACAACCAGTTGATCTAGTTTGCACATGAGCAGAATATGATTCCCTACATTTCAAGCTGAGCATGTTTTTAATGTACCACCTCGTAGCCCAGCTATTCACAATGAAATGTATAACTCACACTGGATGATGAATATCTGACCTTTGAATATCTCTGGATTGTCATCACATTTATCAGGCAGAAGGCAGGAAGAACAGAAGCAGTGTTAGTGACAACACAGGTGACAGGTTAATTTGTTCCAGTTGTATCATTGATTTGTTTCAGTTGAGTCAAACAGATAATCTGAACATCCATCTAGTTCTGTTGGGGATTCACTAGATTCTTACACCAGAGGAAGGCATTGGAAATTTACTTAGCAACCAATCATGTTTTCCAGAAAATATGATTTAAAACAATCAATCCAGACTTTTCACTTCAATGCTTTGAAGAAATGAAACTTCAGATAACATAAGAATTGGCAATTTATTCCAATTATATTCTCTCGCACTCATGGATATACTGTAGCTGTGTTTAGTTATGTTAGGGAACTGATATATTTTTTATGAGTTTAAAACTCATAGGCAGGTCATCACAGCTTATACATTTGCTGAAAAAAGACCATCAGAAAATTGGTTACCTGTTTAATATAATTTTATATAAATTGTATCCTAACATTCCAAAGATCAAGCCATGATCAATAGAAGGAAACATCACATTCTGTTGGCACTGATTTGCTATTTCCATATTGAAATACTGCCTCGTTATTTTATTGATTAAATACATATCTACTTTGTTGCAATTTACACAATCTATCAAAAATAAAAATCTACCCAATTTCAACATTAATAGAGTAGGAACATTGTCAAAAACATCGAAAACAAATAAATAGTACAAAACAAAAAAGAAATGTAATTGGTGAAAAAGAAGGAAAAAGAACAAGATGACACCAGTTAGAAACATAAGAAAAGCCCTCCAAGATATTTCACTTTTTAACATATATCTAAAAAACAGAAGGAGAGGGGTTAGCTCTACCTCCATTGGGAAGTAGTTATAATTCCTCTGAACCTTTCAGTAATGTGATACTGTAAGTAATTTTCCCCCCTAAAAGTATCCTAGCTAGGTCAAACCAACCCTGATTGGAGAAGGTAATTCCTGTAGATACCCTGGAAAAATGAAAAAAAAATACTAAGGTGTTGGATTCCTATACAGTAAGCTAGATTCTGACCATGGTATGCTTTTCCCCATTTTATTGCCCCATGCTCCATCCCACCCCAAAAAATGACATTGTTTCTTAGCAGTTACTTATGTTTTCATAGCAGTGTTGGAGTTTCAGGATAACTAAGAAGATCACAGCAATTGATAGTAAAGATTATTTCACTTCATGTGGTGAATATATTTAATGAATTTAAAGATAGCTAACTTGCTTGTTTTGCATTTTGCTTTGTTTGAATGTCATATACTAGTTGACCAGATTTCAAAGGAAAAAAATTGGAGACATTAATATATGTCTTTTATTCAGTCTTAACTCCTAGCTTGGACAAATTCCTGCAGGTATTTTTGGCAATATTTTCGACAATGATTTGTCCTTACCTTCTTCCTTCTAGAGGTTGAGAAAAAGAGACTGTCCCATAGTCACCTAGCTGGCTTTATACCTAAAGCAGGACTAGAACTCACAGTGGCCCAATTTCTACCCTCATGCCTTTAACCACTACATAAAACTGTCTCTCTGTAATACTGGTTTTATTAATTAATGTGCAAAAGTGCTCAGGCAGGCACAATTTAACTGGGTTGCAAAAATTTTAACTATCATTATATGATAGCAAACAGACACATTAATAAGTACCGTAGGTCTTTCCTCTAATCTAGTGGCCAATTTTTGTAATCCCAAATATTGTTTCTATATACAATGACTTATGATCCATATTATGACTTGTTTGAGCCTGCTAATGTCATCACTATCAGCCAGCTGGGGATCTTGAAATCTGGAAAATGTTCCTGATTTGGGAGTATGTCTCTTCAAAAGCTGGACTGATTACTTTGTTGTGTAAAGTTTGAGTATGTACTAAATGCATGTAATGGTATGTATCATTTAAGGTAATCTATACCAACATAGGTTAGGTACTTTAAGATTCATTGGTAAAAGAATTTGCACACAGAGAGGGCAGCGGATCCTGCTAAGACCATGATGCTTTGTAATAGAGAGATAAGAGAAATTGCAAAATTGCAATGCATGCTGATAACACAAGCATTTGTGAGGTGAGACGTTTCAATTGTTTGCTTTGGTAACTCTGCTATATTTTCTAGTTGTATCTTGACAAGTCAATGACCATACTGGGTGTTTTACAACTGGCACAGAATAGGATATAATCACATTTTTATTATATTTTTATGGAAATTTCCAGAGTTTGTTCATCTCTAAGAAATATTGTTGGAAACACTGGCTGGAAAAATGTACTTAGGATATTTATAGCCAGTACCCAGCCCATAGGCAGTGAATGTGAATTTAAAATATGCATTCTCTTGGACAGATAAACACTCTTCTTAGATAAGAGGCAGCTCTAACAATAGAACTAATGTGCCATGTGGAATATGTCACCATGTAGCCCAAAAGCCTAAAGAACAAAACTATGACTAAAGAACAAAAGCTCTAGTCATTCCTCTGAAAAAAGGAGGCACAAGAAATGATTGATTATATGCTATCAAGTATTGGATGAAATGTCCATTTAGGTTCTGTTCCAAGTGGGGAAGAAGACACTGGAAACGTGGAGACTGCTTGGAAAGATGGTTTAATGGTGGACAGCAGGAGCTCATGGTTTTAGGTCCTGGGGAAGAAGCAATCACATGTTCCAAGATCACCAGGGGAAAAAGGGAAGTGTTGCTGGGAGTGCCTCAGTTTTATACCCTCTGTTGGTATCCACCCCAGTGTTTTCTGTTCCTGTATAAGAATTGCCCTGATTGGTGGTAAGACTCCAAGGGGTGGGGGTGTGTGTCTTGGCTAACTTTTTAGGCTGTCTCCCAAGCTTGGCTGTGCCTTGCTAAAATACCATGAGGTGAGTTAATCCTATTATGTTCTGAGGGCCATGACTTAATCCTATCACCCTGGAACTGAAGGGGGGGAAGGGACCTACAGGAAGGTGCTTTGTCTCCAAGACTGGCCTTTCCTTTTATGCCATCTAGGGAAATATATTCTGCTTCCTTTAATATTTCCCAGGATATTTCATTTTCTAGGAGAGGGGTGGGTTTACCGTACTTCCTACCCAAAGTCTTTGTCAAATCATAACAATATAGATGGATTTTCTCCATGATGATTTGTCCTTAATCTGTTATTTCAAATCTTCCAGATGTGCACTTATCCCCACTTTAGCTGAATCTATCCACTTTGCTGCTGTTCTTGTCCTCTTTTTGCCTTTCGTTTCAGCGTTTCCAGCTTTAGACCTTTCTCAAGGGAGCTGGCTCTTCATATAATTCTGAAAGAGAATAATTTGAGTTTGGTCAGTTGTGCCTCAAGTCGGTTTTCTTGAGGGTTGATTTGTTCGCTAATCCATTTCTTTGGTATTCCCAGGAGTCTTCTCCAACACAAAAGTTCAACAGTGTCAATACACTTCCTATTCTACTTAGTATAAAATTCATACAGTTAGGATAATATTAGTCTTACAGTAAAAGAATTTCAGAATAATAGTCCCATATGAAATAAATGAAGCAAGAAATGTATCAGGAGACTAGTCACACTAAAGAAATGTGCCCGAGAAAAGTGAAACAAGTCACTCATGTGAAGACTTGAAAAAAGACGTGAAAAGGAAGAGATACCTTCCCTCCTACTGCAATATAAACGATATTCCATAATGACTTGCATGTGCACAAGCACAGTATTCTAGCTGCCTGACCTACTCCCTGTGTTTTAGAAAAGCTAACCATGCCAGATTGTGTAGTAACCTATCTTTACTACACAATTTCCTTCATTTATATAAAAGAATAGCATGTAGGATTTCTAGTGCTCCCAAGATGTTCCAAAGAAGCATGTACGGTATGCAGCTGGTGAGAATTTGAATCTTCAGGGTTAATTTAAGATGAACCTCTCCAAAGACTTCCCAAAGTTTGCAAGTTTAAAAGCTGCACTTTGAAAACTAAACACAAAAAATGCTCCTTATCACTAAAAAAAAAAAAAAGCACATATATCAGTGTCATTGCATAAATTAACACGGACTGAGTCCTCATTGAAAGAAAGTTGAAGTATTTTAGGAATTAATACCCTCCCACCCCCCACCATCTGTTGTTGATTTAAAGAAATTCAAGGCTATGGTGCAATGCTTTAGAATATCTTGTAGGACATCCTGCACCCTTTAAATGAACTGCTTAGAGTAACTGTATTGAGCAACAAGAACTATTTGACAATGGGAAAAAGATGACGCTTTCATAGAATAGAATAATTCTGAATGAAAATTCTGATATTGACACTCTTTATGAATGTGGTATTGTCAGTTCTGACAGAAACACCTATAGAGGAATTAAAATACATTCATAATCAGAAAAGATTGCCAAAGCTAATAGAACATTTAAACATCCACAAATCACATGTTCAAATTGGATGGTGTAGCAATATGAACAATTTTTTGAGCCTCCTGCTATTGTACCTAAGATGCTACAAAAAATACTGGAAGATTTTCTGGCAATGATTGAGTCAAAGGATCTTTTTTTCTTAGACAAGTTTATTAGATTTTTATTATATATTTAAAATAAAAAATAAATATTAAATATATTTATAAACATATAAATATTTCTTATTACGTTTATTAGAATTATTACTATTATCATTATTATTTATTAAATTTAGTCGCCCATTAACTCCAGTGGACTCTGGGAAATGTATAAAACTGAAAGAGTGGGGGGAAACAGCGAAACACATTAAATCAAACACACAGCCCAGAATAATCTCCAGGTGCTATTAAGAAAATGAACATGCTTAACATTTTCTTCATGTCCTGTTCCAAACATATTGGGCTACAAGTTAACTCCACAGTTCTTGATCTGCATCTTAACATTGATTAAAGTATATTTCTAAATTTTACAGCTTACTACTCAGAGGAGATATAGTAAAGTGTGATTCTGATATATGGATAGAAAAGGAGCAAACTGGTGAATCCAAGGCAGAGTTCCCCAACCTTTCTGACCTTGTGAACCAGCGGTGGTTGGGGAGAGAAGATGGATCTACACAAGTGCCTGGCAAGTGTGCATGTGTGCAGCTCCATCTGCACAAGTGGTGTGCACGCATGCATACCATTCACTCAAATGGAGCTCACATGAACATGCTTACCAGAGGTGGGTTCTGAATTGCCGTTCGCTCATGGTCGCACCTTTAATGTGCACATGCCAGTCAAAAACTAGCTTCTGCGCATGCAAAGAAGCATAATCCAAGATAGTGGCGCCCATGGATCCACCGAAAGAAACAGCTCCGTGACATCATTGTGAAGTTACTACCTACTTTTATAGAACTGGATAGAACCGATAGGAACCCACCTCTGATGATTACCCACTGCTCATGCATTTGGGGATGTGCATGCGTGTACGCTCACCACCATTTCTGCAGCCCAGTTGTAAACACCTCACAGCCCACTAGAGGGCCATGACCCAGAGGTTGGGAACCCCTGTTCCAAGGCATATCATAATAATCTTATCAAAATTTCCAAGAATAGGGTCCTTGCCCATTACCATGTATAGCACATTTGCTCTCACATATTTCAAGGAATATTTGGTTGCCCTGCAAGTGAACCATGACCTGTTTGATATCTGTGCCAGATTTGCCCTAATCTGATAGTTCTTTTATGACTTTACCAACACACACCATTGCTAGCCACCTTTGAATTTAAACTTTGGGTTGATGATAACTAAGTGTAACAGCAATTATCTACAAATAGAAAACAATATAGTTAGATGCAAGATGAAATAATAAAGTAATGTAATATATTTATGTCCATATGATTTATTTAGATTTTTAAAAAATTATCATCTCTTACTTTGGGAATTTAATTTGGAATTACAGGTTAAGCAATGTAATCTTCTTCGGTTACTATTTTGTATATTTTTACATTTCCATTAATTTTATATAATTCTATTTTACAAAATACAACCCAAATGCTTACAATTTTTCTAATTTTTTTATGAATCAATATAAATCATCAATATGTACACTGATTATTGAACAATGTATATATTCTAATCTGATATTTCTATTATTCCTTATATTTATCCAGCTCCCCTTTCACAGCCTTTTGTTATTGACAAGTGTACATACAGCATCTCTATCTTGGCAAAAATAAGGAAATAAATAACTCAGCATGGATTAAGAAACAGATGATCTGTTTCAAATTCTTCTAAAATTTTCTTTCTAAAAAGAAAACTAAAGATAATGAACAATGACTGATAGAGATTTAATTAAATATGACTAGTACCGGTAGTTATTTAGTAAAATTATTCATGGACAGTGAGATCTGGATTAAAGAACTGGTAAATGGAAAGGAAAGGGTCTACAATGCATCTTCTCCCCGCCATTTCTCTGTTTCCATTCTTCTCTCCAACTCCATTGTATTATATCAGTGTGAATCTTGAATTGAGCAAGAAATAACAGCTGAGGGAGATGTAATAGAAAAATGACCAGCAGGGAAAAGCATTAAGAGCACACACTGTTCTCCCCTTCCTTGGCGACATCTTGGCTCTAAATTACTCGTCTTGAAACAGAAGCATATGCCAAGAATTCTGTTAACATATTTTATTGGATAACATTCAGTTTAAGTTCTCGCAGCACAGAAAAGATATATGTACAATGTCATACACATATTTAAAGGTACTTTGAAATGAGCTTAAAAATAATCTTTTATAAAATATATGGTAATTTCAGTTATGTTCAAAGTCCTTATTATAACAGCTTTGGAAGAAATAGTCAAAAATGTATCTAAAGTAATGAAAAAAATTCTTCAGTTTGCTCCTGCATTATGCAAATTTCACTTTGTGGGAGAGTGAATTCTATTTTTGCAGTTTACTTATTTTTGTTACATTATCTCATAATGTGATTTTTTTATAAATAAAGCATTATTGTTATTAGGGGCGATTTATCCTGTTAGTTTGCACTCAAATGGAGATAATACAATAAACATTGGAATGATTAACACAAGGAGTTACTTGCTTCTCTAAGTGATTTATTTCCATATTTACCTCTCTCATTCACAACAGCTTCAAAATGGCTTACATAAAATGTAGAAGTATAAAAAAGATTTTAAAAAATAGAACGCAAACAAAAACATGAATTAAAAATAAAATAGCAGATCAAACACTTAAGAGAGATTTCTCATGCTGAACACCAAATGTCACCTCTCACTCACACACACACACACCCAGGCTAAAAGTAAAGTCACCATATATGGAAGCTACCAGAGAAATATAATATATCTGATAGCCGTCCATCTATTCTTCAATTTAAAAAGTGTAAGGAGAAATATGTCTGAACATCTTAAACTTGCACCTTGTAAATGCATGATTCATATGCCTAATTAAGGCAGGCATAACAAAGATCCCCAGGGAAAAAGTATGTCTATTATTTTAAAATAGTTTGGTCTTGACAAAGTGTTCTCTATAGCCTTTTCAGGCATCAGATATCCTTTTACAAACTTCTGCAATAATATGCCTTCTCTCAAAACTAAAAATATCTGAAATCTTCTGAAATCACCACATCTTATGAAATTTTAAAGATCTTAACCCTGAAATATTATGAAGTCTCATGCGAAACAGCCCAAATCTTTCAAGATTTGATAATTATTCTATGTTCTGTATCCTGGGATGTTAAAAACCTGGGGCTGGCCCTTTGCAATATAACAGGCCTTGATGAGGGCTATCATAGCTCTCTACCTTTCATCCTGGTTTCTTCCATTACTCCTTTAGAACTTTGTTTCCAGTTTCCTGATTATCAATGTTAATCCTTTTCAAATTGTTTCTAAGTTACTGATTACTTTTTTAAATCTCATGTCAGAACAGACACAATGTTCAAGGTGAGATATAACAAAAGAAGAATTAGGTTAACTACTATTTTAAAAAATGGGATTCCCATGCCATTCCATATCCTCTTAGAGATAGCCATCTTACTGAGGTATGTTCCTAAACTTTATTTTGACATTTCCATACTTTATACTGTAGAATATAATTATTCTATAGGGAGCAGAACAAATGGATCTTGGCTCCAAGTAGCTTATTATCTTAAATTTAACAAAAAGGAAAAAGAAGGGAAAGAAGAACAAAAGAAGGAAGCGGACTATGGGAAGCAATATAGCAATAGTACTTCAAGTTATATACCATAATGCTTTATAACATTCTCTGAGTGTTTTGCAATGTCAGCATACTGCCCTCAACAATCTGGTCCTCACTTTACTGACCTTGGAAGGCTGGAAGCCTTGCGCTAATCAGGATTGAACTCCTGGCTATGGGCAGAGTTAGCATGCAATATTGCATTCTAAACACTGCACCCACATGACAGAATATGGTAAAAGAAATCACAAGATGGGACACAATGATGTGATTGTTGCTTTTATGTGCATTATGGCCCATATTAACTTTTTTTTTAACCATACTTGGCCAACCATCACTTTCTACGGTAATACTTTCTAATATCAAAAACAAAAACAAAGAACCAAGAAATATCTCTCAATATCTTTTCAATATGTCTATGTTTGGTGAGTCGCTGAGGTGGTTCAACTGTTATTAATATATGTTGCTTTCTTCCTGTCTTTTAATTGTAATATGAGTGTTTCAATTTATCTTTTAGATTACTGTTTTATATTTTTTTGAATGTAGACTGCCTAGAATCACTTTTGTGAGAAGGGCAGCCATGTAAATATGATGACTGAATCAATGCAACAATCAAGAGACTGAATCAATGAATATATCTATGCATCTTTGTGTCTGTAATACACTGCACGCTTACCCAAGAGAAAACCCACTGAAAATTTGAAAAGAACCTTGCTGAATCTGACCTAGGCTATTCTAGGCAACCCTCCATTTCACATGGTAGACCACTAGATGCTTCTAGGAAGGTCACAAGTACGGTAGCAGATCAGGGCATATGCCAATGTACCACTGAATATGAAGAAACCCACAATTGCAAATTTAAAGTGAAGAAATACAGGAAAAGTTACATAAAGAAACAACTGTGCATCAAAGAAGTGTCTCATTTCTTATTGTCTAAAACGTTGGTAATAAAAAGTTAACTGCACTTTGCTCCTTATCCGTTTGGTAAGAGGACATTAAGAGTGACTGAAAGAAAAACATTCACTTTGAGAAATCTATGGGTATGATTATCAATGTTTCAATAAGCAATTTGGCAAAAAGGGCAGATTAGAGATAGAATGACAGTCACTCCAATTTCTCCAACAGACTTTCGTCTAGTATTAGTTTAGCCCAGTCTTATTTACAAATAATGGATGCCCTGTTTAATTCAGCCTCAACAGAAAAATAACAGAGTGAACCAGACCAACCACAGTGAGGTGCAAGGAAACAATTACAGCAATTATTCCTATCTTCAGGATGTGATAAAATAAAGGTTGAAGAAATTGTCAACAACTCTGCATAGTACCAATAATGGGGGAAATACTTTGAATAATAATCAGAAATAAACCAATGTCTAGTTCATTCTTATTCAAATAAATGCAATTTGTAAATTCTTAACATTATTTGCAATGTGCCCTACATGTTTTTAATATATATTTGATGAAATTTTGGGTCTTATGGTTCTTAACAAAGAGGAATATCTGTCTGAGAAAGCTGCTTAGCTTTCTTTGAGCCAAGTTACCAAGGCATCTAAGAACAGTAACAGAACATGTGGTTTATATTAAAGAGAGGCCAGATTTGGGAATAAGGATTTCTTCCAGTGCTGACCTCTGAATCTGATCACAATGGACTCGATGGGCAAATAGTGTTTCTTGGTACAGAATAGCTCCCTATATTCTTAAAATAAATGCAAAAGAATTATGATTTCAGAGGGTCTGCTCTTTGACTCACTCATTCTTAGTCCTTATAAAATGCATAGGAATCCTGTCTCATTGTATGCATACAAAAATCCTTATGTTCATATCATTCTGGATCCACTCAGTGAAAAACAGATTATGCAAGGTCTTTAAAAACCTATCCTGATAATTCTTAAGGTCAGTATTATTCGTACATGCATTCGTACATGAATTACAAATTAGTCAGCTACATTTTAATCTACGATGCTACATTAACCCATATAATTTGGGGAGTTTATGTGTTGTGCATATCTAGGAAACTGCTTTCATTCAATGAATCATGATTAAAGTAATATGAATAAACATTCATATGAACATGCTCTCTGGGTCTTACATAGAAGAACATTGTGAAAAATGTGTCTATGACTTTAGATTCATCTGTGATTTCTTTTTAAAAGAAAAGTAAAGCATTACCAGTATAAGCCAGTATTCAAAACAACCATGGCATATGATGGTTGTATAGTATTACGATACTATGCTATATAATAATACTATCATATAGTATTTTTATTTCGTAGATAAAAAAATAAGGCTGAATGAAGGTCAGACAGTGAGTCTGGAGATTATTTAAGATTGAGCACTCTAGGTCAACCCTGTGGACATTGTGTTTACCACACAGATGGTTGCCTGGTTAAGTTTAGAATGTTTAAAAAGCAGTTGGAGGCAGAGAAATCCAGACTCAAGCTGTAGTAAGAATATTTATGGTCATGTTACACTGTGATTATGGCAGAGATGAGTTATTAACGGGTTTTATCCGGTTCTATAGAACCAATAATAACTCCACGGTGACGTCAGAGAGCGGGTTCCATCGGTGTATCTGTGGGCGGTGCCATCTTGGATTTTGCTTCTGTGCATGTGCAAAAGCTAATTTTTGCTTCTGCGCATGCACAGAAGCTAGTTTTTGATTGCTGCATGCACACGCAGCACGACCCTGAGCGAACCGGCAGCAAAAATATTCACAACCCACCCCTGGATTATGGAGCATAAAAGGGAAGGAGCAACATTACAAATAACATTATCACTTACTTTTCTCCTTACCACAATAGTAATATTTTTAAATGTTTCTTAAAATTTAGAAGGAAACATGCAGAAACATCACTGCTTAGCTATGATACCCAGTATACTAATACTTCAGGTTTGTGTTTCTAAAAATATTTTTCTTATACCAAATGAAGTTTTTCATTCTTTTTTTTTTAAATAGGGGGTGGGGGTGAATCCACCCCCTATTTTTGCTTTTAAAAATAAGTAACACTTAAATTTCCACGAGTTTGGGGCAGTATTCTTTTCTTTAGAATACTATGGTTTGGTTTTTGCCCATAAAAAGTTAATCTTTAAGCATACACAGAATTTATGGCATAGCCAAGATTTGTTCCATAGTTACTCTGATTTCACTAGGGACACAGGTGCTCTGTAGAGAGAATTCATGAAAGAAACAACTGCTAGTCACAAACCACACATGGTCATACTTTTTGTGAGTGAATATTAACCATTTTTCGCTTTAGGGTAATCTATAAATTTCAAAATTCCAACAAATTATGTCTTAAATCTTGCTCAAATTCTATTTTAATATTTTAAAAATCCACACCATCATTTACAGAGCATCTGTAATTTCTCACTATACATTTGACTTGAAGAATGTCTGGATATTCCCATGATTTACAGAAATTATCTAGAGGGATTTTCTTGCTCTTTAATTCAATAAATACAAATTCAAGAGATCTTCCCAATTAATTGTGCCGCATATTGTTTGGGTTTGAATTGCCTGCCTGAGACATTAAATTGTGTTAGCCAGAAACCATTTTTCCATTGCATTAGAAACCAGCTCACTATAAACCCAACTACTCACCTCCACTTCAAAGAGCTGTTAAAATTGATAACTAAATGTTATAGATCCAGTGATAGTATTGAATTAACAGCTACAGTTAATCCCAAAGATGCTTTTTCAAAAGGCAACTGGACTCTCTTTGTTTTTCCTTGAAGATGTTTCACTTCTCATCCAAGAAGTTTCTTCAGTTCTGGAGACGTTCTGGAGAACTGCAGAAGATTCTTGGATGAGAAGCGAAACATCTTCAAGGAAAAACAAAAACAACCAAGACCTGCATGACTGAGAATCTCCATAGACATTCAGCTACAGTTAGGAATATATAAACCATCTGATAAACTCTCCCACAGCTTAATGACAGGCAAAAATTCCAGACATGCGGATTTTGATATATCTTCCTTTTTCCTCTTCTTTTACATGCACCCAACATGACTTTAGTCAGAAAGTGCTGATCATGCAGAGACAATAAAGAAAAAGAATGTTGGCACATTCCTTTTTCATACCAGTGATATTGCTAACAAGAAATTCAACCACATCTGCAGCTTTGGCTAAACATTTTCACTTTTAATAAATACAAATTACTATTGTACTGAGCTAGTTAAATTGTTACAAAGATGAACCTTATGGTACTGACATATTTTAAGGAAGAGGAAGGTCTTTTTGTATAATTCTAATCTAATTAGTATCTTTTTGTATAATGCTAGTCAAAATAAAATGCTTTTTTCACTCATTTGAATATTACGCCAGCCTTATATTGCATAGTGCACAAACCAGAGAATTCTGCTTTCTGGAATTCATCATGAATTCCAGAATTCATGTGAAAAGATATCCTTAATTTAGCCCAGTCTTCTGGAGAATCATAATGTTTGCTTTGAAGAATAGAGTAATGGTGCTTTAAATTGATAGGTAGAATCTAAACAATATTAGGCCAACAATACCTACAGTTATGACTTGAAGTAGTGGTAGGAATAGCTAACACTCCAGAAGATAGGCTTAAGATACAGAAGGATCTTGACAGACTTGAACATTGGGCGCTATCTAACAAAATGAA
>JANHFT010000233.1:109847-132284 GCA_032467955.1 Pseudoxenodon macrops | reverse complement strand
CCTTGTGTGTCCAATCACACTTGGCCAATAAAGAATTCTATTCTATTCTATTCTATCCTATTCTATTCTATTCTATTATCGATTTCTATCATTTTTCTTATCTACAACATTACTGTAAAGATTTTGATTGGTCCTTCTTCCTGGGCAACTCTTCTCCCTAGGCAGTCACAGTCACAGCATCTCTGACTGCTGTATAAGCAGTGTACAATTTAAAAAGAAGAAGAAAAACCTGTGTTGCTTATTTAAGATCTCAATACATTTATTCTTGCGTTTAGAATAAATATGAATATACATACACATGTATATGCACAGACACATATATACTAGTGCCAATTTTCCACATCATAACCAAGTTTTTCATTTCCTGAAGGGTCAAAGTTGCATGCTCAACCCAGAAGGAATGCCTTTACCATTTATATGAGCTGCGGTGGCACAGTGGTTAGAGTGCAGTACTGCAGGCTACTTCTGCTGATCACCGGTTGCCAGCACTTTGGCAGATCGAATCTTACCAGGCTCAAGGTTGAGTCAGCTTCCATCCTTCTGAGGTGGGTAAAATGAGGACTCAGATTGTTGAGGGCAATATGCTGACTCTGTAAACCACTTACAGAGGGCCGTAAAAGCACTCTGAAGCAGTATATTGAAGCTATTGCTATTGGATCAGGGATGTCAAACTCATGGGCGGTGGGCCAGATACATCACACGCTAGCCACACCCACCCCGAATTTAGCAAAGGAGGAAAAAGTCCTTTGATATGGATAATATCATTATCTTTTCTTAACTTCTGTCATTGCCTGGTTTAGCTGAAAATAATGCAAGAACATCTTTCTCTCTATTTACATATCACTATTATATGCGCTTGTATTTCATACTGTAGGGTCCAATGGTATTGTTTCTTAACTCCATCACTTCCAGAAATCCAATTTTCAATGCATCCATCTATGAACTATCCAATTACTGTGAATCATGTCCTCTGCTTTCCAGTCATAGTGTCAACTACTTAGTTTTATATCCTGTTACAAAAGGATTTCAATAGAGGTTGTGCATTTTTGTCATGCTTTTGATGATTTCTAGAGAGTGACTGTCTTCTCAGTGTGTGACCATTGTTCACACTTACGACCGTGGCAGCCTCCCCACGGTCAAGTGATCAAAATTCAGATGCTTGGCAACTAACTCATATTTATGACACTTGCAGTGTCCCATGGTCACGTGATTGTTGCGGCCTTCTAACAAGCAGAGTCAATGGGGAAGCCAGATTCACTTAACAACTGTGCCACTAACTTAAGAACTACAATGATTCACTTAACCATTGTGACAAGAAAGGTTGTAAAATGGGGCAAAGCTCCCTTAACAAATGTTTCACTTAGCAACATAAATTTTGGGCTCCATTGTGAGGACTATCTGTACATTGTTGCTTCCCCGTTTCTGTGATAAAATAGCCAACAGCCATCTAGAAGCATGTGCTGTTGAAATCAGTGCTTTAAACTACCCCAGATTAAATCCCAGAGTCTCCCGGCGTGCTTTTTAAAAAAACAAAACAAAAATCCAAGCCAAGGGTAAGGCACAACAACAACTAGGTTGCCTGATGTTGAACCCAAGATAAGAGGACTGAGAAAGGAGGAATCAAAGCAAACAGATGACAAAAGCTCCAAAGGTCCAAATATGGGTAAGGTGTAGGGCACCAGAGGCTTTTGGTGTTTCACAGAAGTAATGAATAGTTGGTTGTGCGTCATTTGCCCTTTTTTCTAAAAAGAGAATAAATATATAGAGATGTCTAAAACATGAACTTCCCTGACATGAAGACCTCCATTTGACTGTACAGACATGGGAAAACCAAGGAGCAGAGAGAGTAGCAAAAGACCAGGTTGTACCATGGCAAGACCAATGGAACAGATGAAAGAAGTATCTTTCCATCGTTCCGTGGTGGGTAAAATGAGGATCCAGATTGTTGGGGGCAATATGCTGATTCTGTAAACCTTAACAGGACAGGACAGGACAGAACAGAGTGATTCTTTGTGATTGGACACACAAGGAATTTGTCTTTGGTGCATGTGCTCTCAGTGTACATAAAAAGACAAGATACATTTGTCAAGAATAATAAGGTGCAACACGTAATGATAGTCATAGGATACAAGCAACAAGTTACAGTCCTGCAGTCATAAGTGGGAGGAGACCTGTAAAGCACCATGAAGCGGTATATAAGTCTAAGTGCTATTGATACCTTCCCAACACCCATCAATGCAGGGTTCATTGCCTCCATACGGTGACTTGAACAACGAAGGGAAGAAACACCACTTTGCTGTGGAGCACAAAAGCCCGTGCTACAAGATGATTCTGCAGTGGGATACTTGCAGAGGTTTGTGGATACTTGGGCTCTTAAAATGAAGGATGAGGCATGCTTGCACTGGAGCAAGGGACCATATGGGTTTAGTCTAGGTTCAAAGCCAAAATCCCTGCAAAGTGCAAACCAGAACTAAACTGACCAATCAAAAGAAATGGCCAGTTAAATTGTACGCTTTTGCGGCCCACTTGTCCGCTATTTGCATTTGAAAGTGATGTTGAAGAAACCGGGTATCCTGCCAGGTCTTTTGGATACAGTGTCACAAATATTTTACATTGATTCCTGCCAGCAATGAATGGGTTAATTTAAATTCCAGACATGTAGAAGTTAGAACTATCAAGTAAAGTTTTGGACACAGTATATATACCCCCATGTGGGAGGGATATCCTCTCCCACAAAACAGAGAGGCGAACATATGCATACAATCTAAGAATTACGGAAATCAGTGAAGTGAACTGTGTGTGAAATTCTCTGCAATTCACACACTCCCGGTGCAACGCCCAGACCATACTGAGCTGTGCCTCAAGTAATTGCTCCCATGAGGCCCCCATAGAGGCCCCCGAAAATGTGAACAAGCTGTTCGCTTTCTGGAGGGGAAAACCTCTGGAAAACGCGGGCACTTTATCAAAGGGGAAAGCGCTGCTTCCGTCGGAGAAACGCAAAAAAAGAAAAAGAAAAACCCACTGAAACTTTAGTTTCCCACACCGGTCGAAAGAACGTAAAACTTTGCAAAGGACCCTCATCAAACCGAAGGGAATCGTCCCTGACTTTATCTCCTCCTTCTACGTTCTGAAGATGCAGAGGGAGGGAAGCGCGCCGATGGGTACCTTGGCTGTCAGGCGCTGAGAAGGCGAAGCTGAGGCACACGCGTGTCCTTCCACGCAGCGGTTTTACTACCGGTGGACTCCGGGGGCGGGGAAGAGGATCGCGGAGGTTGGAAGAATCACGCGCTGGGAGGGGCGGCGGGGCGGGGGAAAGAAAGCGAGGTGGCCAGAAGGGGGTCTCCTAGGAGGGAATGGGGCGGGTGGAGTGAGCTAGATGGGAAACAAGCGGCCAACGTCCCTTGCTATAAATCCAGAACTATCACCGGACAAATCCAAGCCTCATGACACTCCCTTCGAGTTACCCAGGGGACTGGGTTGAGCTGAGCCTCCGCCTTCTAGCAATAGTAGCACCGGCGGTGCTCAGAAGGCGAAGAGAAGGGCTCGTAGCGGGCAGACAAACCGAACTAAGGGAGAAGAGGGAAAGCTCCACCAATCCGTAGATCTACCACCGTCACCACCACCTCCTCGCCCTGCGACACGCGCGCGGAGGCGCTCCTGTAAGTTTCTTTCCCCTCCACTCTTTCAGCGCTAGTTCAACTTTCTAAACACCCCCGCGCCCTTATCTGTGTAGGATCAGGTAAGGTGGAAAGGTCTGAGTAACTATGACTTGAAGGATACTGATGTTGCAACGCCGATGAGCGGAGGCTGCTCCTGCGAGGTGCAGATGTGGTAGTAAATACTAGGAGTTGCGTATTCTTTGCTTTCAAAAATCAGACATTTGCAATCAAAATCCAGCAACTTGATTTCTGAATTTCATAGTACTTGGCTAAACCTGGGTATTGTATTGCATCATAATTCTGGAATACTTAAAATCTATTTTTTTTTAAATGGAGATATTTAACTTGCTGCTATATTTAAAGATATTTTTATTGTTTCTAGGATAAAGTATTCCTTTTAAGATTTATTATTATTTTCTTTTTCTGGTGAAGCGCAGTACAAAATATATCTTTCAAGGGGCATATGTACATCATTATATAAGCACTTTTTGGGAGGTTGTACACTCTGTTCAGAAAGCTTTGAAGAGTGGGGTTGCATTAATCAGTTCACAATAACAACTGGGCCCCACAATGAAGAGAGCAGTGCTGTTCCAAGGCTAGCTTCTTGCAACAATGCCACAGAAATAGTGTTGTGTACAAATGATAAAGGGTCTCTACACTTCTGGCCTCATCATATGAACCCTCTTGTCTTTGTCCTCTTATCAGCACCTCCAAACCATCATTTAACAGTGTAGACTATCAGCCCATTACTGTACAAGGGGCAAGTTTTCCAACTTGATCACAACATCCAATGGAAAAAGTTCTATTCTTGCTTGGATCTAAAAAATAAACAATTAAGTTCACAGTCAGTTCTCTTCTGAACATTGAAATAATTTCATGTCTGTATTGTATCTTAACTATTTCTCTGTTTTTCTTGATTTTTTTTCTCACAAGATGTGTATAAGGTAGTTATTTCTGGGGGCTTCAGTACATTAGCTCTGTGCATTGGCTCTTTGCAATTAAACGCTGTAGTCCCAGGGAAACTCTATTTGGTTGGGTTGGTTAAAGTCCATTGAATTCAGTGGCATTTGAATAGTCAAATTATGTAGAGGATCACAGTCACATGTTTTGGTTAGGAAACTCACTCCATTCTATGACCTTCCGTACTTTCTCTTGTCCCCTGATTATTATCAAAGTCTGACGTAAATAAAAGTCCAGCATTTAACAAATAGGAATATGTACTTTAACATACTTTGCACTTGGAAAACTCACTGGATATGTTTAGTTTAGTTACCCGTTACTACTCTTGACGCTTCCAAACTCTCTATTTTATCCGCATTTGGCTGCTTGGTATGTGTACGCTGTATTGTAGAAAACACAAGTTGGTTTATGTGGGTAAAGTGAGGAATGATTTCTTAACACTCAAATCTTGGTAAGCGGATTGGAATTGATAATTTTAATAGAGTCATAATAATTGGAAGAATCTGTCATTTATTGCAAGCGTAGGTCAGAATTTAGAAAGATGTAAAATTCTGATTAAGAAAAACTGAGGATTATACTAATCTTGGGTCCCTCAACACAGAAATTGCAATATTCACTAGTATGGGGCCTATCTATGTGGACATTTCCATTACCATACAAAAGTAAAGAGTGAATCACACTATATAAAGTCTGCCTAATACTGATTTTTTGCTATGTATAAAGCAGCCAGAATAAATATTACATGACTTAGGATATATACAGATAAACATGCATGAAAGATTAGAAGCCAACTCTGTCTCTGTTTTTAAACTGAAATTAGTGCTTGAGTAGACTTGGGAAGATTTGCTCCATGACCTTTGGTGTATAATTATGGAAGAGAAGAGAAGAAGAAGCAGACATTTGAAAAGGGAGAAAAATGCTTGGGAAACATAGACAGAGAAAATGGTGGGAATTCTCCAAATGGAATGTTGATCACTTTTTCATCTGTGAAAAGTATGTGTGTGAACATGATAGGAATCTAGATAGGAAAAGGATTGGATATGACTGTAAGGGGCAACCCCAGAGACAAAACCAAAGGAACAACTCTGGCATGTGAAGAGACCAGCAGTGTACTACACTTGAAATACTGAGGGAAAAGGAAATTGAATGAGAAATAAATGCAGACAACCAGTTCTAACCTACAATTTGTGTAGATACAAAGCAAACTTGATTCCTTTTAATATTTTTTAAGGAGTCATGGAGGATGTAGGTGACTCATAAACACAGTTTTGACATATTAAATATGTTTCTGAACATAGTTATCTCCCAGGTAGGATTTTCAAGGGGTTTCCTCCAAGACTATGGCTTTTAGGCTCACTAGCTTTGTTATTATCCTACAGTTATTGTTATTATCTTTGCATATAAATGTATTGTAATAGGATACTTTTTTGTCCATTGGTTTCTTCCCTCCCAGCTGATGGATCCAGGTAAAAATGAGGGTTCCTTTTATTGTCTTAATGACTTCATAGCAAACATTTTTGACATGATACGCCCATTTAGAATGAGAAGATATTTTTGCTTTTCTATCTTATTGCTGTGACTAAATGTTGCAATATTTAAGGCTGTAGACCAAGAACCAATGTGTGCATTTGGTAATGTATTGAACTGGACTGGGAAGAGTTGAGTACTACCCCATTCACAGTCATAGGAATAGATTTGAGGTGAGTTACTCATCTTTAGCTCAATCGACAGTATTTCCTCATGAAAAAATAAGGTTACAGTGCTGATGATATCTAATGTTTTCTATTCTGTTCTTAATCTATAGACAATATGCCTATGGACTTGGTTGACTGAAGGCTATAGTCACTTCCAAAAGATTCCAGGGAAGGGAAGTTATAGTGTAACTCCTAAATATCCTGTTGAACTAATTAGAATTTCTATCACAACAGTCATAGATAAAACTCAACTATCAGAATAAGTTTCTGTTACTATGAGTTTCTGTTACTCAGAGCAAAAAAATGCATTGAAAAAATCTTCGTGACCCAAACCCATGTAGAAATTTAACTGGACTTCAGAAATTCAATAAATCAGAATAGTTAATGATGGGTTTCATTATGGGGAAGAGAAGATTAGTAGTAGAGCACATGTTTTATATATAAAACAGTAGTTTTATATAAACTTTGCAGTGTTCGGTAAGACCTCTGTTTAGGAATTGCTCTGGGTAAAGTACACAAACTTGAGTTAGTAATCTGTATTATTTCATAAATTGGCTTCTTAAAGAACTATAAGGATGGATCAATGTCAGGGAAGAAAGAAACAACATCAAGCCTTGTTGATTAATCAGGTATAATAAGATAACTGGAAAGTTCTCTGCCTAAGTTTTATGAAACTGATGCACATTCATTAGTATTTTATTATCTCTTCAAACAATATTGGTTATACAGCAGGCTTGTCTCATCTACCCTAAAAATCTTGCATTCCAAGATAGATAGGTGGATGATAGATAGAAATGATAGAGATAGACATGATATAGAAATGATAAAGATATGAGAGAGACAGAGAGATGTCCATGCCTTTTAAATAGACTCTGATTTTATACTGTTTTAGTTTGCTGAATTATTTTTCTTCACCGAGTTTTAGGCTGACTTGTTATTGCAAAGTTCACTTCATTGCCCTGTGTTTAAAACTAGTGCGCAGATTTTATAGAGGCATTACTATGAATTTGTTTATCCTACAGCTCTTCCTGACAGCTGAGCTAAAGTGCTACCCACCTGTCCTTGAGTTTTTAGAAAATTATAACTTGCTGTGTCTATTGACAATCCTACTCTGCCAGAGGCACGAGGTCAACAAATAGTGCTGTTTTTATTTAAGGTGTGGTGCACATTGACAACAGAAATTGGTGGGCTCCCCAGCTATGTTTTCATCCAGTCCCATCAAATGTTACCTTCCAATGGCAAAATAACCATTAATTAACATGGGATGGTGTTGGGGAAGGGACAAGATTTGAAGATGGCCAGACGAGCACTGTTAGCTGTCTGTCACCATTCATTCTGGTTGGTGCAAGTGTTTTGTGTGAGTGCAATCAATGATGAGCTTCTAACTGAATTCCAATAAAAAGGGCTTTAGGCTATTTTGGAACAGGACTGAACACATGTCTAAAAGAGCCCTGCACATCAACTGCAAACCATTTGCCATAGCAGAGATGCTTATTGAGCTCCTATTAGATACCAGTTAGTAGAATTCTAGAGGAGTTTTTTCCTACCATGTTCTCATGATGTTACAGTCATCTCATCTTCAGTTATTCCTTTTTAGTGGTCAATAAGCTGTGCAGTTTGCAATGAGCACAATCCAATACACTTCACAGGTGATTTGAACACTGTTGAGTTCTAGTGAACTTTATAGGGAAGGATCATCCTGGCAAATCTTTGTTCAAAAACCGACGCTGGGAAAAATTGCACTGGGAAATTGCAGATGGTTTAAAATCTGCAATTTTAAAAGATTGTTTAAAATCTTATTTTAAACCAAGTATTATTGCTTACAAGTTGTTCTATAAAAACAATACCGATCAGGTGTTCGCATTGTTTTAGCATATCTTAATTGAATTTGAATTATATTCTATTGCCTTCTGCATTGTCACTAGGCATATTGTGAAGTACTAGTTAATAGAATTAAAATCTTTACACTCTTCAAACTTCAAAAATTCCTCAGCCTATTTTTCTTGCTACATTAAGGCAATAGATTGTCTGAAACAAAGATGATGTCTGATAACACACAGTGCTACAAAACTAGGACATTAATCAGGGTGACTTTTCTTAAAGGAATGTCCTGCTCTCTATTTTTGCAAAAATTCTCTTAATTTTGTGGAAAACATGACAACTCAAATAATAACTCTGACAAATAACTTCCTGTGTCATCTGATCATCTTGGAAGTGGTGGTTAAGAGTTGACACCAAATTGATGATATGTAACCTATCAATCAGTCAAAGATATTGATAACAGCTGCTAATGGATCTGAGATGTTTAAAATCAGCAAAGAGGAAATTTAAATTCATTTGAGAATTTGGCTTCCTTGGATCAAAAATTATTCACTTTGGTAATTCTGAAAATCAAACTCACGATAACTTTAGGCCACTTTGCAATGGTTAACATGAATATAGCAATAGCTATAAGTCTTAGACTTATAAACTGCTTCATAGTGCTTTTACAGCCCTCTCTAAGAGGTTTACAGAGTCAGCATATTACCCCCAACAATCTGGGTCCTCATTTTACTGACCTCGGAAGGATGGAAGGCTGAGTCAACCTGTCGTCTGGAAAAGCAGAGATACTGATATAAATATAAAAGGCAGACTAGTTAGAACAATAGTCTTCCTTATAATGATGTATGGGTGTGAGAGTTGGACACTAAGAATGGCTGATCAAATAAGAATTGCAGTCTTTGAACTGTGGCGCTGGTATAAATTATTGCATATATCATGAACAACCAGAGTAACTAACAGAGACATGCTAAATCATATAAAATCAGACACATCACTAGAAGACTATGTCTGATTTACTTTGGCCATGTCATGTGTGAAAATTCATTGGAGACGTTGGTGCTAAGAATGGTTAGTGGAACAAGAAAAAGGGGCAAACAAAGAACACTGGCTTGATAGCATGAAATCTGATACAAAGAATAGCATCCAACAACTAAAAGAAGTTGTGCTTAATAGGGAACCATGTGGACACTTGCTTATAAAGTTGCCAAAAGTCAGACATGAGTGAATGGTTACAATAACCAATCGATATTATCTGTGGTGGTTTTTTTTAAAAAACTCACTTTTTGGTAATTTTCACGTAATTTCTTTTAAAATAAAAGAAGAATGCATTATTGGTGGGCTTCAATAAATATAGTCACTACATTTATTTGGTTGATTTATATTTCTATAACCAATCAAAACAAGCCGAGGCAATAAAAGCCTGCCTATCATTCAAAGACAATTGTAAAACCACCCTACAGCCTAAGCATTTCACTGCTAGGATTAAATTTAAAGTGGAAAAGAAGGAAAATTAATTTTACACTTCGTGTTACAAAGAGTGAAAGAAAATTTGGAAAACACCTTAAAATTAAATAATGTTCTAGTTTTGTTTCTATGCTGTCCCCAACTAGATGCCCTGAAGTTACATTAGACAACAACATGGATCATCCAAGGCAAGATTACTTACCCAGGCAAAATCCCAGGCAAGACTCTTACACAATTCAGAATTTACATTAAAAAAATATACAGAAAGAAATTATGTCAGGGTTGTCAATCACATTGTTTAATTTTTTTAAGCTTTCTTGAATGTCAGGTGTGCAAATGAAATGAGAAGCAAAATTTCTTTCTCCTTAATTTTAAGAAAAAATAAAATTGATCTTAATTTCAGTATTGCATAATACTGCATAATGTTATATTTAATAACTTGGATATGAAAATATTCATTAATAAAAAGGAAAGTAAATGTTAATTGAATACTCCACAATACTATAAACTATTAAATTTAGTAAATGATACATGCATCATGTCTTTGCAGCAAGAATTAATGCAGTAGGCTGATGTAACTAGGAAGAATACATCCTGCAGATAGGCCAGGCCCATGCCATGAAAGGCTTTAAAGGTTAAAATCAGCATTTTGAATTGGGTCAGGAAGCAAACTGGCAATCAACCAGCTCATGGTGAAATGAAGTGAAACCAATGAAATCTTTCTCATGGACAAGGCTACTTGTTGGAATTACCTCATATAATCCATACAAAACCCAGAAATTACTTTGCTTGAAGAAAGATGAATCCTCCTGCTGAAGGCTATACAACCAAGCTGCCTCACATAAAGAAAAATCAAGAAATTCATTATAATTGTTGGAACAAAGCTGAAAATATAAAATGAATATCAAATCTGAGGAATGGATGGATGGATGGATGGATGGATGGATGGAGAGATGACATATAAAAGGAAAAATTATGTGTTCTTCATAATTTTAAGTATTGCGTCATAATTACCACCCCACATGCTGGACAGTGAAGATATTATGCATTATTCATCCTCACCTTCAGCTTCATTTCGGTGGGACAACATCTGAAGGAGAAGGTAAGATGAACTTGGATGTGAGAATATGTACCACACCAGGAAAAGTTTAGGGATAGATAAGAGAGAAGATACCTAGCTGCCATTTCATTTCGAAAGGTGCATTTGGTAAAATAATGTACTGATTATAGTCAAGTGAAATGTTAGTCATTACAGTGAGCTTTTATGAGGAAAAATATTTTTTTCTCTCCATTTTCACACTTTCCATAATCTGATTCTTACATATATCTGTTTGTTTTGCATGATTCAAGGATACATTGCAATAAAATAAAGGCTTTCTTGTTTGCATAAAAACAGATGTTAGGATAATATGTGGTGTTATCTTAACATCTGGTAGGAATATATATTATATTTTCATAGATTCTAAGGTTTATTGTAGACTGCACAGTCTGTCCACATAAGATATTATCCAAACATCTGGTAGGCAACATCTGTGAAATACTCCATAGACTTCCAAGCTTTCTTAGAGTGTATCCTTGTTTGCATGTTCTGCTTGCCAGAGTAATTGATTGATGATTTTCTACATTCCTACCCCACTGCAGTCAAGAGACTCTCTGCGATTTACATAAAGTATGTAAGCCAAATAAACCACCCACAATATAAAAACTATAAACACCCAAACAAAAAAAAGAGTTGCAGTTGCATGTGAAGCTGAAAGAGAGCTGGGTGGGTAGGAGATTCCATTTTGATGAAATATGCCTAGTGAGTCCTGTCCTAAAAAAACAACCATAATCTATAAGCATTTCTCTATGTGATTTCCTGTTTATGTATTTTATTTTTGTATTTGCTATACCAGTGTCTTGATGACACAGATTCCTAACATCTTTCCAGATGACTGGACATAAACCATTGGAAGCAGGCACCACTCCTGATTCAACATCTGAATGCACTAGTCATTCTTGAATTAGATCTTGGTCAAATACCTCTTAATTCAACCATACCTGGAGGAAAGCCACTGTTTTTCCATCTCATCTTCCATCTCATCTCATCTTGACTGAATCTTTATTCAGTCAATGTTTCATTGCAAGAGGAAGAACCATAAAAATTGAGGGTATGGGCTTTATCATGGCAAATTTAATCTGGAGTATGATAAACTGAATACTAATATTGTAGTCATTATTGACATAGATTTTATTCAAGTCCATTCCCTACTTTGCTCTCTTTTCGTAATGAAATTCCTCTTTTATGTTGACGTATGACTACACACTTCAACGCTGGTTTTTTATTTTAAAAAATTGAGATTTGGAATGTTGATTTAAAGCTATATATATTCACTATTCAATAGCAGACATTAATGTGCAATTTGTTGCTGATAATTTATTAGATTTATTATTTATAATGTGCATGTAGGCATTTTCTGTTTCAAAATATAAAAAGCTAGAATTTTGTACTGTACTTTGTACATGGGTTAGTAAAATGATAAATTGCAAAAGATGTAATTATCAAGAGCAAATTACAAGTGTTGTAAATTTTTAAAAATAAGCAAAAGTTCAGAATGCTTAGTGAAAGAACATTAAATATTCAGTATATGTCAGTGATAATGATGAGTGATCTAATTTTGGTTTGTTGGAATCGCTACAGCAGAAATCCAAGGGTTTTGTGGTACAAAACATGCCGAACCCAATTTTTTACTCTATTTTTCTATGGAGATTTATAAGCTGTAATGTGATCGTTTGGGTTGTCATTTGTCTATCGAGGAGGGAGGGAGGGAAGTAAAATTGCTCATATTCTCCAAAGACCAAGTTAAGCTCACTAGCTATCAGTGGCTTTTTTGGGCCCAATTGATTTATTATTATGCTACAATAATTTATCTTTCAAATGTCCCATGAATATTTGTTTATTAATCTCAATAGAAAATTATTCCAATTTTAATAACAGCCAAGAAATTTTTTGTAGCAATAAAGCAAATTGAAATGCTTTCTTTTGCTTATCATCCTTGGGAAAGCATCACTGGATCATTTCATAGTCAATAAAATAGCATCGTCCATACTCAGGTTCAGTAGGTTTCAGGATAGTGAACAGAATTTCAGCTGGGAGAAGAATTATCCTAAAACAAGTGAGACATCTGTCACTTATGATCCGTATTTGACTTGTTTCCTCATTTTTACGTTCTGAAGCCTCAAGCTTATACTGCTGCAATTTGGGTGTAAAATTTGTAACACTGGATTGTACAATTTTTAGGCAGGTTTATATGTTAAACCAAAGCTGAAGCAATATGCATTAAATTACCAGTAGGCTAAGTACACCCATATACTATTAAATTACTGCAATTCCTCATCAGGTACATCATTGTTTCCTTATCATGCTTCTTACATATCTTAAAAGTAAGTAGAGGATAGAAGAAAACATGGAGCCAGACGGGGGGAAAATGCCAGAAATTCAAAAACTGACTGTGCTGAATAACCACTAACTGTTGATGGCCTGAAAGGGGAGGATGGAAAATAGAATGTAGTATGTTGAAGAAATATATTTTACAGGTTCAACTTGTTCTTTTAATTTCAATGGAAATTCGTGTTATTAACAGTTTTTAAGAGTAGAGTCATGTTCTGCAAAATGTATTATCTCAACCAATGGCATGCATGGGAAAAAGTTGGTGGCATATAATCTTTTTCTCATAATCCTTGTAGGGTTGAATCTGAAATTGCTATTAAGGGAAACATGCTTCAAAGTCATTTCCAGTATATTTCTCTCTGCTACCATATGAAATGGTAGGATGGAAGATTCCAAGGTGAAGGATGAGAAAGGCTTTGTCTAAAATAAAAAAAGAACCTTTGTTAGATGCTTTCATTCAGTTTGGGGGATTTGTTCATCTTCCAGCACTTTTATGTCATGGTTGGTTGGTTGGTTGGTTGGTTGGTTGTATACCATCAAGTCATCATCAATTTTTAATGATCGCATATATAGATTTTCTTCACGGTAATCTGTCTCTAACCTGGTCTTTCAGGTCTCCCAATAGCACATTCCTTGCCATTGTAATTTTGCTACTGGTTGTCCTCTTCTTGGCTTTATTTCTACTTTTCCCACCATTAGGGCCTTATATAGAGAGCTAAGTCTTTACATAATGTATCCAAAGTGAGATAATTGAGCCTGGTCCTTTGTGCCTTGAGTGGAATTTGGGTTGATTTGTTCAATTATGTGTTTGATGGGGGGTTGTTTTGGTGTCCACTGTATTCTTCTCCAACACAAAAATTCAAAAGCATCATTAGTCTTATGGCATTTAAAATCCATAAAATAATAATAATGGCATCAAATTCTTATGGCATTTCCGTATCCCTGCATAGTGGATAGCTTTGTTACTATCAAACAGGCAACAAGTATTCAAAATAGGGAGTACCCTATCAAACTGCACCTGTTAACAGCAGTGTCCCCTGTTTTAGGACTCACACTCTTTATACTTTACATAAATGACCTTTACAATCATATTATAATCAACTACCGGTATGTTGTCTTCGCTGATGATGTAAAACTATTCAACACCACCGACAATGCTGCTACCCTACAAAGAGACCTTGACTATGTGTCTCAACCATCAAATGGTCTGTCTTACACATTGGCAAAAAAAATCAGAATACAAAATACAAACTGGGTGGATACCACCTTGTAGACCACCCTCACTCAGTCAAGGACCTTGGAGTACTCATCTCTAATGATCTAAGTGCCAGAGCTCTCTGTAACAACATTGCCAAAAAGGCATTAAGAGTTGTTAACCTAATCTTGCGAACCTTCTTCTCCAGTAATATTGTACTGCAAACTAGGGGATACAAAACCTTTGCTAGACCAGTTCTTGAATACAGTTCATCTGTCTGGAACCCGCACTGCATATCGGACATTAATACAATTGAGCGAATCCAGAGATATTTAACGAAATATTTCCAGAAAATGATTTATCATCCAATCACAGCAGGCAGAGTGCAGAAAGTCTTCAGAGAGATGTAGGTAAATAAATAGTTTAAACATCAAGGCAAGAGCAATACAGTCGGTCATTAAAAGCCTCTTGAGAATAAAAACAGAACAAAGTAACTAAATGGAATCTGTTTTTGAAGTTATAAATACATCTGTGTTCCCCTCACACAAGGGCAAAGCTACTCCATAAAAGATAAGGCACCACCTGAGACAACCTTGCCCTTTGTTGCCACACACCCGCCCTCTGGTGGTGTAGATGTTTGCGGTTGGTCTTCAGCTAATTCTCTTAAACCTATTTTTTTATTTTTGTAAAACCTGAATGTTTCCCTCCATCCACCGTTTAATTTTAGGACCATAAGAAAGAAGCCATTAAGAAACCCCTGGCTGATTCTGCTGCTCTCTCTTTTTTTTAATGCTTTATGCTTCGGGCACTTTTAAACAGCCTTTTTATCATTTTTAGAAAATATATTTAAGTGAAGTCCCTCCAGCTGAGTAGTTGTCATATGTAATAAGGCTAAAGTTACTACGAAGTAACTAGGAAGTTCATCTTACATACACAGTTTATCCATCTCTTTTTTTCAGGACCTGATGGGAGAAAAAAATGTTGAGAGATTGTTTTGTAATATTATAAATATCTCCTAATGCTAGAATTTTATTTTAAACTGATTTAGCTTACTCTTCATTATAAGTAATCTACAGTGTGGCACAAACAAAAAACAAACAAAAAAAAGATCTGAAATTTGAAAGTTTAAAATATACCAAATTATATAGTTTGTAATCTACCTATGTATAATATCAGTTCTGTTTACTACAGTGATTTTGGGAAAGAAAAATTATACAACAGATTACATAATGTCATTTAGCTAATCATATATGATCTATTACAGCAAAAATATCTAACAGGCTTTTAATTATGGTGTGTGCAGTGCCATTGCAGCAGTGCTTTTGCTTTATAAATTTGCTTTCTCTTTCTGCAGGGAGAGCTAGAATCCTTCTAAAATGTGGATTACATTGTTTACTTGAATAAACATATATACACCCCTATCCTATGCATCTGTGGTGGGATTCAAAAAAATTATTACTGATTCTGTGGCCGTGGCTTGGTGGGCGTGGCATGGATTGGTAGGTGTGATTTGGCTTGGTGGGCGTGGCTTGTGGGCATAGCAGGGGAAGGATACTGTAAATCTCCATTCCTTCCCCATTCCAGGTGAAGGATACTGCAAAATCTCCATTTCCTCCTGATCAGCTGGGACTTGGGAGGCAGAGAATAGATGGGAGAGGGGCCAGTCAGAGATGGTATTTACCAGTTCTCCGAACTACTGAAAACTTCTGCTACCTGTTCTCTGAACTACTCAAAATTTCCGCTACCGGTTCTCTAGAACTGGTCAGAACCTGCTGAAACCCACCTCTGCTATGCATGTTTACCTCTTTTGGATTCAATGATACATAACACTCAAAACCTATTGCTTAACTTCTTAAAGAAATCCAGTCATGTGTACAAAACAAAAGCTATTTTTTTTAATTTAAAAAACCATGTAATATGTCCAGGTTTACAACAATAAAAATGCTATCAATGGGGAAGTGTCACAGAGTCAACAAAGATGGCATAACTGTGTGATTGAAACCCCAATCCTTTTAATGAGTTGCATGTTTTGTGCATGTAAGGTTTAATTCAGTCACACATGTCACCTTGACTTTTTTTTATGCACCCTGCAGATGTCAATGTTATGAGCGCTAAAGGATGATGTAGATATTATATTTATGTACTCTCTTCCTTTCTCGAGTGCCATGTTTCCTTAAACACCACTTTGTATTCTGCATATGGCAGAATACAGAATGTTCCCTGTTACAGAGCATTCTGTGATGAATTCGTTCTTGCTATCAGCCTCAAAAAATATTGAGAATCTTCGGAGACAGAGTTCAATAATTTCTGGAGAAGCACATGCTGCCTTACCATACGGAAAAATTAAAAATACAGAGGTTGCCTTAATGTGTGAATAAACTAGGGGCGGGAGCAGTCTTTTTTACATTTTATTTTTCATCTTGTTTGCTATTTTTAAATTATTTTGAATTTGACTTCACACAATACTGGTTATGCAGCATGAATGTTTATTGCGTTGTCCTGACTTTTGTTTTTAATGAAGCTCTCTCATCACAAAAGCTTAGTATTTATTAAATTTTCCAGTGGTCATCAGTATTTACAAGTAGAAATATAGTTCTTAGGAAAGCATTTTAATGCAGTATCTATATTTGCAGTATTTTATTGCAGATACGTCTTCACTGTAAAATATGTCAGTGCCCGCCATTCTGGACTTTATAAACACTTTTATATGCTATCCTTGGCCAAAATTCTCAGTTAATCCTCATGCCAATCCATTTCGGATCCCATTAAAGATGTGTGTCTAGTAAAAAAAGTTGAGTGGAAGAATAAATGTTCTGCAGTGATGCTCGGCTTTTCCTGACTTTTGCCATTTTATGATTTGTTCATATTTAACAAATTCTCTCTCACTGAAATCAGAGAAGAAGTAAATTTATTTCAACTATAAGGCTAAGTAGTTTATTGGTGAGGAGAAGCAGGTATCAGTCTGAGGATCCCAAAACCTTTTGTGTGCACAACATGTATAGTGATGATGGTACCACTTACTGCAATATGCATACCCCATTCCTAAGAGGTCTGTAAGGGGCGTGCATAAGTGCACCATTATCTTACTGTCCTCATTTATCTGTACTTAATTTGTATATGTTTATGTTTATACCTATACCTGCTATCTTGTAGATATTTGACAAAAGAAACAAACGAAGACCTGGCTGAACTTTCTCATCCTAAAAACTGATGAGAGAAAAGAAGATGTTGGATTGAAGTTTTCTTTGGCAGTGCCTCCAACCCTTCTAAAGAACAAGAAAGAAAAGGCTTGTTCTTGATCTTATTCTTGTTAACAAAGAATAACAAAGAACTTCTTGTAAAGGAGTACGGAAGGAGAGAAGTAGCAAAGTGACACATGTTGTATAACCAGGGAGGAGGAAAAGAAAAATGGAGGGGAGTATGAGGGTCTCCAGTAGTATGTGAAAGCCTAGAATCTTTTGCCTTCTCATCCTTGGTAGTACCATTACTTTTCCCCAGTCCTCCATTTTGAAGCTCTAACACTGGAAAAGTAGAGTGCAAAAGATTTCACAACAAATGAAGATTTTTTCCCCTTCAAGGTTGGAGCATCAACTCTCCCTGCAGATATATTGCAGACTATCTATCTTAAAATTTCTGAAGCATCTTCTCAGGAACGATTATAAGCAAAACAGTGGATATATTAATTTTAAAATAAAAATTTAACGTTGGTCTATATGCCCAAACCTCACACCTGAAGTACGGTTGATGTAATTTCATACTAAAAACTAACTGCAAATATTTCAGTAGAGATTACACCTAAGGATTTGAAAATAACATTTCAACCATGTTGGAATATTTATATGTGTTTGGAAGGCCATGTGCAAGGAAAGAAATAAGAAACTGCAACACTTTGTGGGTTTTTAAATTTATTTACTTCAGTTTTCAGTACAATTTTAAACAATTCATATCATTGTATATGGACTCAGAAAATCTGTTTATGCTTGTACTTTCCTCCGGCCTGTAAGTTAATGAGTCAGAAGAACTCTCTTATATTTTTCATAGTAAAATTAATAACTTTAGGAAAATGGATCTTAATAGTTGCAAAAAGGAACAAGGTTTTCAGCAACAGTTTGAGAAGTAAATTGATACAGTATTTAAAACATCTGATGGAAAAATGAGAAACTGCAAGAATGATAAAATCTACTTTGATCAAAGTCTATGAAATATAGTTATTGTTTATCTAGGAGATTTGAAAATCAAGAGTGGTATTGTCTTATTTTCCAAAATTGCCTCCAGGATATTACTAGTAAACAAAACAGTTTTAGGATTTTTGTTTTAAAAAATACCAGGAAATTTTTCTCTAAATATGCTGCAAAATGTTTGGTACTTTTTCATATATTTGTTGCCCTGGTGGACAAGATAACCCCTCCCACAAAAAAACCATTATATTCAGCTAATATTTCCAAGGTGTAAATAAGCAGGTTACAATGTATTTATTTATTCATCATTTTGATATAGCAACCCAATTCTGGTGTCTTACAATGTGGAGAATTTATACTCCACATTTATATGATGTGTCATGATCACTATAAAGTCTAAAACCGTGACGGATGCAACCAATTTCCTTTAGTCCAGTAGGATGCACTTTAATTTAACTTAATTGGATCTAATCAAAATGCTTCATGTTGATTAATGAATACTTAGTAAGATTGGTCTATTTGTTGTTAGCAACCCCCGAAATATTTCCCTGTGATAGAATTTGACTATGTACCAGCATAATATATCACAGCTATGCTTAAAAAAATATGCTTTATCTCTCATTTGGCATTTTAAGCATCTTTCACAATAGCATTTCTAATTTAGGGCTGTGACATTTTCAAATGAGAATTTTCAGAGTCGAAGTATAGCATGGAATCCAATGTGGGTTATTGATCAAGTGAAAGAGTTTCAATAAAAACGTAGAGGAATATTTGTGATTACAATGGCTAATATAATATGTCATTATAATAGATAGCATCTAAGGTAAAGGTAAAAGGTAAAGGTTCCCCCACACATGTGTGCTAGTCATTTCCAGCTCTAGGAGCCAAGGAGCCAGTGCTGTCCGAAGACGTCTCCGTGGTCATGTGGCGGCATCACTAAATGCCAAAGGCGCACGGAGTGCTGTTACCTTCCCACCAAAGTGGTCCTTATTTTTCTACTTGTATTTTTTATGTGCTTTCAAACTGCTAGGTTGGTAGAAGCTGGGACAAGTAACAGCAGCTCACTCCGTTATGCGGCACTAGGGATTAGAACCGTTGAACTACCGACTTTCTGATCGACAAGCTCAGCATCTTAGCCACTGAGCCACTGCATCCCCAGATAGCATATAGAATCTATCAATTATCTGATTTATAGGGCTTCTCATTTCACTGTAATGACTGACACTTAATACAAACATAATATAATAACATTCACACAGTCACATCCATTTTGATATCATTAATTGCCCTTGATGACACATCAGTTCAAGAGGGATACTTTTTAATACTTTTATTATGTTCATACTATGCTGCCATTTTGCTGATTGCCAGTAACAAACAGATTTCATTTTAAAAAAAGAGATAGGAATTATTCAAATCTTCCTTCCTTCCTTTTTTTTTCTTTCCTACAGCTAGCAGCTGTATTGTCCATGGTATAGGGGATGAGTAGCCAACCTCATTCCAGAGCTGCTACTACTGCAAGTAGAATTAAAACTAAAAGATATTGCAAGAGCGGGAAAATTTGCTTGCATACTACAATTTTGGTTGCTAAATCATAAGCATTTTACCACAGACGTTAAGCAAATCATATGTTCATTAAGTGAATCATGCTATTATTGAGCAAATCTGACTTCCCCAGTTGATTTTGCTTGATAAAAGCCAGGTGAAGCTGTCCTAATTTTGAACCAACATTAAACAGCCATGATAAAGGACTACCCGTAATTATTAAAAGTATGCTATTCCTAAAAACATCTGAGAAATGTTTTCTGCCCACAACTAAATACTAAAATGGCCATTTCAGAATGTTGGCAAATGGCACATTTGGGATGGAAGAGAACAGGCAATTTTTTATTACTCATGAGGAACATCTTCCAAAGATGAGCAAAGTGAGCCAAATATATCATGCTTTCTTGCACCTGCATTGTGGAATTGTTTTTCATCTGAGCTGCCTAAAATGTTCTTTGTCCTGTTAACTTATTTCTTTTGCCGGCCATTGGCTATACTTCAGACTTAGCTCATTGGAGATTAATTTTCTCTTGAAATCTTTGTTTAAACAGATAATCTGAATAGGATTCAATTGGCAAAACAGCAAAAATAGGGGATGAGCAAAGGGACCAAATAAATATCTGATTTATTTACCTAAAACCTAGCATTGAAGATGAATCCATCCTGCCAAAAGAAAGATAAGACAGAAAAAACTCATTTGCCTTCTATACTACTTTTCAGTAAGCCTCTGCCTATTCTCTCAGAGTAAAAATTTTTGGGGGGAGGAGTTGGGGGAAAAATCTAGTATTCCTCTGAGATGGATAGGTTCCACTTACCTTCCGTACCAGTTCGGGTTGTGCCAGAAGTGTGTGTTTTGCGCGTGCCCAGGTAGAAACTCTCTGCGCATGCAGAGTAGGCTTTGCGCATGTGCAGAGGTTTATTTTTTAGGTAATTTCAATCCGGAGGAACGATTTCCTGATGGAGGACCGGTTCAGAGGCGTGGCCAGGCAGCTGTCGCTGCTGGTTTGACAAGCAGGGGCAAATTTCCACTAACAGTTCTATAGAGCCAGTCCAAACCGGCAGCAACCCACCACTGCTCTGAGATAAATGTAGTAGATTCAATGCAGATGATGTGACTGGAAACAACTGCAATAAAAAGGTAGTCCTATTACAACTTTTTGGAGTTATAATGGCACTGAAAAAAGTGACTTATGACCATTTTTCATACTTAGGACCCATGGTCATGAGATTTACATTAGGATGCTTGACAACTGACTCACACTTATGACGGTTGCAGTGCCCCAGGATCATGTGATCCCCTTTTGTGACCTTCTGACAAGCAAAGTCACTGGGGAAACAAGATTCACTTAACTGTTATTAGTAGTAGTATTAATTTAACAACTGCAGTGATTCACGTAACAAGAAAAGTCGTAAAATGGGCAAAGCCTCACTTAACAAATTTCCCACTTAGCAACTTCAATTTTGTGCTCAATAAGTTGAGGATTATCTGTGTTTGGAAATATCTTGTTATGCATTAATACGTCTGATTATAGATGTTCACTTATTGCTCACTCTCATGTACCTTATTAATTTTATTACATTTTTACCTCACTAAACTCCAGTAACAGTCAAAAAAGATTTGTGGTTCTTGACTATAAGTTGTTTTATTGAAGTTTTACATTTATATTCCATCTCTCCTTAAATGTACAGATGGCATTCCAGGTTCTTCACAAGATCATAGACTTAGAAGAGACTATGAGGCCCTTGCTTCATGCAGAAATGCAGATTAACATCTTCCACACAGATAGCTGACTAGCGTATGCTTGAACAAAATAGAGGAGACAAACACCAAATACACAAACACACACACACACACACACACAAACCCTGCTCATCCCTGGCAATCAATCCACTATCAGACTTTTCTCACCATTTTTTCTACCATTCAATCAGAAACCATTGTATTTTATTGATTGTAGGCCATGAAGTCGGTGTCAGCTTTTAGTGATCCCATAGTTTTTCTTCATGATGGTGTAAATTCAGATTTATTTTAAATTAAGCTCTTTCTTTTAGTACTGAAACCTCAGTCATATTCAGCTCTTTCTGCTCCCCAACTGCTTTTAATTTTTTTTAAAAAGAGCAATAAAAGCTTATCACAAATTTCTTCCTTATCTTTTCACTTTCCTGGAAATGTTGTCTTTTATCAGTCCATCGGCATTTCAGCCAGCACATAGACTGAACTCCTGACCACGTGCTTCAAAGTCAAATGTATTTAAAATATGTAATCATGTTCAAATTCTCTTAGTCCAGGAAACATTGATACATATTTTCAGATAAATTTATCCAGAATTAGTCACTGTTTCCTCCCTTCCTCTCTCTTAAAAGTATTCTTAGTTTCTATTATATTTAGGATAATATTCTAAGCCATTCTCCCAATTCCTATCACCATCTCCTCCCACTTACGACTGCAGGACTGTAACTTGTTGCTTGTATCCTATGACTTCTTATTGAT
>JANHFT010000233.1:93731-104053 GCA_032467955.1 Pseudoxenodon macrops | reverse complement strand
GTATTGTTTTGGTTGAAGCTGAAGTATTCATTGACAGGAAGGACATTGTAGCAGATGATTTTATGTACTACGCTTAGATCGGTCCGAAGTCGGCGAAGTTCTAAGTTGTCTAAGCTACGCAATATTAGGTTTACAACTCTTAATGCTTTTTGGGCAATGCTGTTACAGTGAGCTCTGGAACTTAGATCATTTGAGATGAGTACTCCAAGGTCTTTGACAGAGTGAGAGTGAGGGTGAGCAAATGGGTGTGGAGCCTTCCTGGAACTGTTGAAAGGACTGTGTTGTATAGACTGGAGATAGATGTTGCATCCCTCCCGCTCTGTTAACAGAAGGCTGTTCTTTCAAAAGCACTTTTGGGACAACCAGGACCTGGATGACTGAGAATCTCCATAGATATCAGTTATAATGCACAAAAGAAGGAACTGCAGGACTAGCATACCTTGAGGAACAGTTTCATTTTTCAGTGGTATCAGGAGTCCTTAGTGCTCTTTGATTTTGATTGTTTTCATGCAGACATTTCATTACCCAAAATAAGTAACATCATCAATGATAGGCCAGAATTAGCACTGATGATATTGCCTAGTTTGGGTAATGAAATGTCTGCAAGCAACCAAGCTTAGAAAGCACCAAAGTCCTCATTACAATCTGATCTACAAATATTCTCCTTCATGTTATCATTACCACATGTGTTATGTTCTATTAATCAATAGAGTATAGATTCTGTAATAATTTGTCTTTAAGTCAAGAAATGAATACTGGAAGTTGCCTTACATCAAATGATCATATTATTGATCCATTTTTCTCAATAGAATCTGCAGCTTCCAAATTCTTCAAAGTTATGTTTGGTGTTATCCTGTAATGCTGGTGAAATATATGAATTTGTTGGTGTGCCAGGGAATTGTTGTGTCCCAGTCCACTCGTCTAATAAGAGTTCAATTTGGACTTTCTTTTAAGACCTAGTTTCTTCATATTATATCTAGTAAGTAGGCTGTTTTCCTCAGTATGTTATTAATCCTTGTAAGATGGTAACCTAAGTAACTTATATATCAATCTTCTTCCTCTAGAACTATCAAGGTGCTGTTAAAATTGTTCTTAATTCGATATTCAAATCCTCTTTTTAAAATCAGCTTATAAGATCCTGTGATTGAAGGAAAACTAATTCGATATAGTGGTTAAGACACTGGACTAAAAATCGGGAATCCAGGAGGTCTAGTTCCACCTGTGGGACAAGTCAGGTGTGTGATCTTAGGCCAGCCACTGTAAGCTCTAGGAAGAAGACAATGGGAAACTATTTGTGAAAAAAATGTTCCCATAAAAACTGCATAAACTTGTCCATGTAGTCACGAGGATTCAAGACTGACCCACAGGCACACCCAAGAAAGGAAATAGTTGAAACTGTCAACATCAATGTGTCATACCAGAATGTTAATATATTTTGTATAGAATGAGCCCCAATATATTTCAGCTTAGTAAACTTGTCATTTTGCCATAAAGTCTAATATTTAAAAAATCTCTTTTTAATATTATTCTTCCTGGTTGCAATCTTTATACTGAATATTTCCTAGTGTACAAAGAATGTGAGTAAAAGAAAAAAAATCCTTATAGCTTTCAGTTTCTACAAATGGGCAAAAATATGTGTTGTCAACTCTGGAACAGTGGATACAATACATCTCTGGTGCCATATGTCTCATAATGATATCATTTTCTGACACTTCAGGAAATGCATGTTTTTCTTCTGTCACCATCATTTTCTTATTAGAAACTGGGGAAGTGCCCATATTTGAGTATTAATTTTTTCCCCCTCAGCCACTAGTTACACTTATTCCCTTATTAGACCACAGATATGCAGTTTCCATTATTTTTCATTCTTTTTTCCAAAACATTCCTGTTTTTTCCCAACCTTGGGGAACTCTGTGGCTTTATTTTCTCTTTCTGAGAATAAATTCTCTATTAGAACACAAAATTTAAGTTCCATAATTAATATAAATATGAGAAACTGTGATGAAAATTTAGAAAAATAATATTTCTATTTTCCTGGCATGGCATAATGGGGTTTGCGATTCATTATATTTCTCCTAGTATATAGCTTAGGGAATTGTTTAGTTTCTTTAAGAATCATAACTGCTGTCATAATAATACTCTTTGTAACATGGTATTTCATATCCCTCAGCTGAAAGACTAGGACTGGTTTGATGTTGAGAGGTAGTTTTTTTTAAAGTATATCTTGGGAAGAATTTAATTTACTGGCATTTTTGAAAAAAGCACTAAGTTTCAGTTATTATTCTTATTTTCTAAAATTGTTTGACCCACTGGTGTATTTGGAAATAAATATGAGACCAGAATCACAGTCAAATTGAGGCTATTTTCCCATCTTTTAAATTATCTCTCTATCTATTTATCATAGGTGGAATTTGGAGAAGCTCAAATGATTGTGTATCAACAGACATAATGCCCTCTGTATATTGCTTATTTTGTTAAGCCATTGCTGTACTAAATTATGGGATCCAATGTGAGAGAAAGATAAAAGAGAAAAAAATATTATGAACTAATAATCATATGAGTAAGTGTGACTTCATTAGTTGAACAATATCTGAAAACCACAGCCTGACTTCTTTAAATATTGAACTTCAAAATACTTAACCCAATTTTAATGTAGATTACCTTGCTGGGTGCTGTTTTTGTCTTAGACTGCAATGATATTATCTATATATACTGTGTATTCATACAGACATTTTCTTTTCACACACAAAAATGTTATATAAATATCATAAAAACAATAAAAACATGATAAGGTGCATATGTGGGTTAGAAGCATAATAAATAAATAAGAAAAAAATATAAATCTTTTATTAAGAAGAAGAGGAAAATAGGAGGAGGAAGAGCTACTATCTGGTATTCTGGGTGTAACTCATCACCATCATCTTGAATATGAAGAAGAGTCAGTACCATGGATTAATAAGTGACCTGAAAGGAATGTTATCCTTTCTACTACATTTCTTGAAATTAAAAAAAATGAAGTCAATAAACCTGAATTCAGCTTAAATAACATTTTGTACTGTATTGCTGGGAAAAATCAAAGTTTTATAATGCACATGACCAAGACCCAGATGTGAGTTGGTCCCGGTTCTTCTGAACTGTTAGGAAAAGTAACGGGAGGCTCTACCCACCCACCCCAGGTGATCTGCGTGCATGCTCCCTACCCAAACCAATAGTGGTGGTAAGTAGAACCCACCCCTGCCAAGATCTGTTGACTGATTAGGCCAAGGGGGACCTACCTGATTATCAGATTAAGAGTGTCTTAATAATTTTATTATATGATTAATTCAATATAATAAAACTAATAATGTGTAGAAGAAAAAGTAGGAGAACCTAGGGGCAGCGGTCAAAAAAGGAATCAGCCTAGAATCTTTATACAGCCACATATGGACTAAGTCCAACCTGCCCTTGAATTACGTTAACCTGTATCTAGTGCCAAAATAGTGCTAACCAGTAGTTGAGTAGATTTCTGTGCATAGGCATGAGTAAGAATAAATCAGTTTAATTGGAATTTTGCATGTAGTCCTAATCTTTCCTGTCTGGCATTAGAGCACTGTAAAAAAAACAATTGTTTCAGTTTGGGAAGGTTTCCTACATACTCCTATTTTTTGGACCATTAATTTCAGCACGAAAGGTAACATAAATGATGAGATTGATAGAATATGTGTGGAAATAATGAATAAGGACAGGATCTCAAACTTTATTTCTCATAATTTTAAAGTGCTTTGGAAGAAATGTACTGTATGTCTGAAAAATTATTTCTGGGGCAGTGAACTCAAGTGAGTTCATTTTTCCTTAATGTAGAATTTTTATTATGGCAAATATGCACTTTTTCATAACTAGATTCAGTAAACTTATGGATTGCAAGCTTTATGTGACCTTATAGCAACAGATGTCAAAACCTCAATCCATGATTTACTATAGCAGGATATTAGGTTAAATGTCAGCAAATCGAAAACATACTAAAATAGCAGCAATTAGCAAAGGAAAAGATCTATTATTATCCTCTAATCTTCACAAGAAATAAAGTTTATCCTCCCCTCTGCTATTAATTTTGGAACACGAAGAAATTCTTTAAAAGTATAGATACTACTGAGTGATGGTAAATTCTTTTTCTAAAAATAAATATGTTATACAGACCTCTAGCGGTCAAATCCTGTATTTGTTGAGAAGTACATTTGAACCAAATGAAACCATCTCTTTCTGTGTAACATAATTACTTTCATTTTCTACTGAAATCATCTTCAGGGAACAAATATAGAAGAATCTAGTTGAAAATAGCTTTATTTTTTCAACTGTCTCTAGCCATGCTTCCAGCAGATATTTTCACACAAAGCAATCAAAATTGCATTTATTTGAAGGTGTTGGAAGCTTTATTTTTTCACACTTGCACAAAGGTTTTTAAATAGTTTTCTTTGTCCCTCCAACAGCACCCCACACACAACAGCCAGAGGGCCCTTTCAAAGGCACCCCATGACAGTTGGTGGCAAAAATGAAACAATCTTGCTTCCCCTGAGAGCTTCAGTTACCTACATTTAAGCTATTTTGCTTCCTGGACAGGTTAAACTTTTTTTAAAAAACCTACTTTCTTAACTCAGATCTTCCAATAATATATTTTATGCTAATATAATGGAGGAACAAAAAGATAAAAGATATTGTGTTTCTACAATGTTGTGGTTCAGCAATTAGCAATTTGGTAAAAAAAAATTCCAAGGACACTACAAGAGTAAAGTTAGAATCTTGGAAGTGGGGTTGAGGTCAACCTTTGCCCCAAACTGGAATTCCAACGAATAGTATCTTCCCTTCACTCAAATGCACCTGCTATTTGTCTTGAGGGAATAGCTTCCATAGAAGTCAAATGAAGCTTGCCCCACCTTCCAGTATGAAGGTCCAGATGGGAACCAAAATGAATTAGAACAGGCAAAAGAAGGTAAAGCTCTATCACGCACAGTTCTCACCATTTGAGGTCCCAATTCTTTGTGGATCTCCCTCAATTAGGGGAAGTGCCATCATGTCAGCTCATTGAGGTAGACCAGATTAGGAAAGTAAAGTAATGAATGCTACTAATTTTATTACAAGGTTACAGTAACAGAATCTTGTAAGTCTGGATGCCATTGTCTCTTTATCTTCTGGTGAACTAGGAAGGGCAGTGCTGAGACACTTTCTCCATCCGCATTCCTGCTTTGGATTCTTATTTATCTTGGTTGTGGCTCTTTCCCTGGTTTCTCAAGGTTATGTGGGAACCTCTCCCCTCCTGCTGTTTAGCTGCTTTAAATAGGATAGAATAGAATTCTTTGGCCAATTGTGATTGGACACACAAGGAATTTGTCTTAGGTGCATATGCTCTCGGTGTACATAAGGATGATAAAATACATTCATCAAGAATAAAAAGATACAACACTTAGTCAAGGTTACTAACAAGCTATCAAATCGTACTAGAAAACAAAAACAGTATAAATTGAAAGATACACGCAACATGGTTATACTAATACATGGGAAGAGATAGATACTAGTAGGGAAGAAAAAAATAGTAATACAGTCTTAGTAAATTATTTGACAGTGTTGTGGGAATTAGTTGATAAGCAGAGTGATGTCCTTGTGTCTAGTTGATTTGATGTGCAGTGCCCTATAGCATCTTTTTGAAGGTAGAAGCTGAAACAATTTATGTCCAGGATGTGAGAGGTCTCTAGCAGAGGTGGGTTCTGAATTTTTCTGCTGCTGGTTTGCTCAGAGTCACGCCAAAAGCATGTGTGCAAAGCGCGCATGCGCACAGCAGTCAAAACCTAGCTTATGCGCAGAAGCAAATTCCAAGATTTTGCCACCGACAGAACCGGCTCCATGACATCACCGTGGAGTTACTACCTACTCTATAGAACTGGTAGGAACCCACCTCTGGTCTGTAGATATTTTCACAGCCCTCTTTTTGAGTCCTGCAGTATACAGATCCTCAATGGAAGGCAGGTTGATAGCAATTGTTTTTTCTGCAGTTCTAATTATCTGTTGAAGTCTGTGTTTGCCTTGTTTGGTTGCAGAGCCAAACCAGACAGTTGTGGAAGTTCAGATGACAGACTCAATAATTCCTCTGTAGAACTGAATCAGGGTTGCAGATCGGTACTACATAAATAGAAACACTTTTAGAATCAGATTCAGAAATGCTGCAAATGCCTGGAGTACATCCCCATTCCTTTTATAAACACTTTCACATAGTTTCACGAATGGTTTCATAACTAGTTTGATCCCCAGAGAAAAGGGGAAATGTATAGAAAGAGTAAGAGGCAGTGAGATAATTTGCTCACATTAATACAATATCAGACATGACAGGGTAAAGTCCCCCAGCCATTGGGCTTCAAATACAGAATTGTCTCTTCAAGTTCAGTAAGACCTTATTCATAACCTACCACTGATGTCATCATTAGTGTGTTTAATCTGTCCTGCAGTTTCCTGGTGGGTTTTTATATCTAGTATTTCATCGATGTATGTTGCCACAGATATTTTAAGGCAGAGAGGAAATCAAGGTATGAACAATTTCCCATGGATAAAAGAAGAAGCAGTTAGCATTTCCGAATGTGAAAGTAAAATGAGCTGAATTGTTCTCCAGGCCAAAAATTAGGTCTTGTGTTCACTTTTTATCCCAATTACTCTTAATCCTTCTCATAGGGTGCTCTGTTTTACAGAGATGAAGCACTAAAATGAAGATAGTTCAAATCAATCAGCGCATCAATTCAATAAGGATAATATTATCCAATAAGGATGATATTAACAGAAGCTACTCTTAGAAGTTACAGTGAACTGGGGCAATATAGGGTTAGGGTTATTATTGCTTAAAGTGAAGACTTAAAAGTATGTTTATAATAAATTATATTGTTTCAATCTAATACTGAGCCAAATTAACTGCAGATCCAATGTTATCTCCTGATGGCATGGATAGACCCAAGCAGCTATGAATTAATTGCAAAACTGAACAGCTTCATAATCTCAACCAAATTGTGCAAGAACTTGCTGGAAAGAAAGTGATGAATGTCCTTTTTATCTCCAGCTTTATTTTGCTTAAAGTCATATTCCCAGATATTTTCTAGTCTCCTTAAAGAAATTGTAGAAGAGGAGTATAAATCATATATGAGAATTATGTTATGGCAAAAAAATATAAAAGTAAGGCTATAATTTTATTCCATTTGAACAAGAGCAAATATTTAGAGATTTGGCAATGAAATAGTCCCTCAGATAAGATGTTCAGGTGACCTTTTTACAGAGCATATCCACTTACTGTCAAGAAGGCCCTTGTTGGAAAGCAAATGCTGAAAAAATATTTTTCTTTGAAATCTGGTTTACAATCCTTGCTTACGTGATTGCTGTTAATGAAGTTGTCACAGGAAACTGCAGCCACCAGTATCTCATCTTGTTTTTCATTTCAGCAAAGTGCTGTTTACCTTGTAGAGAGGCCCAGCATCCTTCTCCGTTATCTCAGGCAGTTTAATTAGAAGGTATGATCATCCAACATAGGAAATGAGCATAGTGCTAAATAATAGTTGGTGGAACAGTATGAAGCAAGAGCACATTCTCATCAGTGACTTATTATAATCATCGCAATTAAAAAAGAAAATAAAAGGTCAGCCAGGACAGTTATATACAACAGGGATTAGCAGCTCTCCATATAATTTGATGAAAGACTGAGCCTTCAATGATCAGCGCATTTGATGCCCCTTGAATGAGGGCTGTTGACAGACTACTTTTACCTCTCAGTGTTACGGAGGTCAGGCCACAATCTAGCACTGTTGCCAAGCTTCCCACTGGCATTTATGGAAAAATCTACCACTATAACTCATGCAAGTTGCAATAGTTCAGAAACAGCAATTTGGTAGGTATAGTTTTGATGTTTGTCACAATATTTACCCAGCTTAAAAAGTAGATATTTAATGAGAATTGTATTTCATCTGAGCATGATATGGGAAGCTTCCTTATATTGGCTGACCTCAAAAGTCATACATGTGGTTTATTTGGTTTGGCTAAGTAGGGTGTGTAAACTTGCAAACTATGATTTCTGGCTCATGTGTGATATTCAGACCACAATGGCTTGTTCAATGAACTATTTTTTAAACATAGTGTTACTTAAGCGTAATATAAATTCAAACTGATTCATACCATTGGCTTCTCAAACTCTGTTGTCCCTGAATTTCAGACAGGGGTTCTTCTTCTTCTCCCTGGTGATACAGAGATCTTTTTATAGATGACTGTGCCTTACACCAGTGTAATTTAGCAACTCTAAGTTCAACTCCCCAAAATCCACAACCAGAATATCAAGAAACACTGTCTTATTCCATTAAGCTATTGATCAGCAATCTCTAGGGTGATATCAACGTCATGTGTAACATTCATGATCATCTGTAGTGAAAATGCAGAAGAGTATTATTAGTTTTGAGGAGTTTAGTAACATTTTGATTTTTCCTTCATATTAAGAAAAATCATTTGAGGTAGCCTGTGTGGATTTTTACTGAATAAACAAGATGGGGTAATAATCATGTAGCTTCAAAGTTTTTTTACTGAAAGTCTTAGATTTTCAATTCTCATCCCAGATTTATTGCCAGCCAGTAACTATCAGGTCTTGTGATCTCCTGACGATAGCAGGGCCATGAAATTAGCCAAATTTTAATAAAAACCTTGGGATTGTTGTTGTTGGGAGCTTTTGCACAGGCCCAAGCTAGAAACAGGGTACTGTGGAAACTGGCTGCCCTTGGGGTATGTCTGGTATCATTAAGTACCTTCTGGCAGCTTGTAAGAGATTTAGATATCATCTTGCTTGGTATGTTTGCTTTTTATATTTTGCTTTTTCTTCCAGTTTGCCTGAACAAACAATAAAGCTTAAAGCCCCTTTGTTCACTTGTATGCTTATTGTCTCTGGATTCAAAAAGAGAAATTACCTGGGCACCAGGGGTGGGTTCTGGATCCTGTAACTGCTGGTTCACTCAAGGACGCGTTGTGGCCGTGCGCATGTGCAGTACTTTGAAAGAACTTCTGCGCAAGCGCAGAAGCGAAAATCAAGATGGCACCACCGAGAGAACTGGCTCGAGGGTGTGGCAGGCCCAGGTCACTAACGGTTCCAGCAAACCAGGCCGCCAAGTTACTAACGGTTCCATAGAAACGTTCCAAACCAGTAGAAACCTACCTCTGCTGGGCACCTAATCACTGCTCTGACATTAGCAAAACATCTTCTTACACTGAACTGGAAGCATTGCAAAATATTTCTCCATGCGATCACTTCAATGCAAATGAAGATTCCTCACAGTCAAGAATGCTACTTTGTCAAGCATCCATGCATCACTGTTTGAATATACAGAGGTGGATAATGACAAACATCATCCTACTGGAATTTACAGTATTAATGATTTCTGACACTGTTGATTGCAATACACACATTGTACTGTTTTATTTCGAGGGAGGGAGGGAGGAAGGAAGGAAGGAAGGAAGATTTGAATAATTCCTATCTCTTTTTTTAAAATGAAATTTGTTTGTTACAGGCAATCAGCAAAATGGCAGCATAATATGAACTCTGATCAAAGAAGGCACAAATAAACTAAGTGTCCTTTCTTAATTTCTTTAGGTTAATTAAATATTCAGCTTTGCAAGGTTTTTTTTCATGTTGGATTCCTGATAATAATTAATCACATTGTGATTTAACAAATAGAGGGATTTTTTAAAGTGTTACAGTATATAAGGGTTAAAGAAAAAGGTCAAGTCCAAAATGTGTTATTTGCATTTTTATAGCTAGTAAAAATCAAAAGAAGGTAACAAATTTTCACAATGCATGTTCTAATGAAAATAGAACCTCAACTGATTGCTTTATTTGAGCCAGGTTTAATCCCAATTGTATTTTGATTAGCTAGAATCAATGCTGTTAAATAATCTGCCACAGCAAGTGACATTCTAAATAGAGCAAAGAATCATTTATAATAATGTGAAATTCTTTACTTTTAAACATATTTCATACATTATTTAAGGTTTTTAAAACATTTTTTTCCTGATTGGTGCTAGGCAAATTAAATAGATCTTAAGTAGATATTTCTGTTTTTAAAGGGGAACGTTATAATTTTTATTATTTTTAGCAAGAAAAAGGAATAACTTAGTGCGAAAGAAATTTATTTTTAGAACTGTCATGTGCCATGCTATCTCCTTTAGCTGACATTTTGATTTCCCAGTTTATCAAGAATATATATTGATTATAATTCTAACTCTTTGTACAGTAGTTGTTTTTCAATTTTCTATACTACCCTGTTTCCCTGAAAATAAGACCT
>JANHFT010000233.1:71202-83438 GCA_032467955.1 Pseudoxenodon macrops | reverse complement strand
TGCCTCACGTATGTTAGCTCTTGTTAGCAATAAACGGTTGTGTTCAGAACGACCCGTCTCGGCTCAGTGATTGCCCATGCTCAGTATCTAACAAGTGGAAAAATAAGATTAGGGGATTGGTGTCAAATTTTGCAATAAAAATGCATTAAGTAATGTGCTCATGAATTTTAACTCATTGTTAGACACATTACTCAAACATTTTTGTCTCACTTATGTACAGTCCTCCATCTTTTCTTCAGATGGATTCTTAATAAGGATAAATATGGCAGACAAAGAAGTTCGAATGCATCATGGCATTACATGTTTTATTAGCATTTTTATTATGTTTCATACAGTAGATTCACCCAGACTAAAAACTTGATCTAGGGCTGAGCTTCCTTCACTAGATTTTGTGTGATGTAATATGATCACGTTTTGTTTCTAATCTCAGAAAGATCATTTTCCCTTTCATTTTGGATAAAGGGGTTGAACGAGATATTGGCGGCCATTTTGACCTCATAGGAACAGTGGTAGCTATTACAGATACAAAATGTGGGAGACAGGAGGCACAAGTAGAAGAACTACATAGCTTTATTAAAGATACTACAGAAGTTAAGAATATGTAATTTAGCAGAAAAAATATATATTTAAAATGTGGTGTTTTATCCTGGTTCCTTCTTTGAGAGAAAGCCACATTATCATACTCATCATTTTCATGGATTTAAACACATATGTGTTACAAACAGAGGTGGTTCCTACGGGTTTTGACCGGTTCTATAGAGTAGGTAGTAAGCCATTGATGATGTCACAGAACCGATTCTGGTCTGTTGATGCCGCCATCTTTTTATTATTTTTTTGGGAGGGAGTTTTTTTTATTTTTTTCTAGGTTTTTTTTCTTCTGCGCATGCATCTCCATCTTGTTTTCAGCTTTTTTTTTTAATTGGATTTTTTTTCTACTGTGCATGAGCGCGCCCTTGCGTGGCGTGGGAGGCAGTGAACTGGCGGCGTAGTAAGTTAGAACCCACCCCTAGTTACAAAAGCACAAAAGATACCAAAAAATATTTCATACAAGGCGAATCAAAATTCATGTATGAAGCTGAAGAATTCTTGGCAGGTTTTCTGTTTCAGCTATGCTGTCTTGCCAAGGACAAAATTAACACATGATCCTTGTTGAGGATCATATTTATGTCAGAGGAGCTGGATTTAACAAACCTAGAATCTATTTGACCAAATCCATTAGGCCATCTAGTGTGCTTCCAGTTGCTGAAAAACCTAGCCTTTTCTGATGCAATTGCCAGAATCCCCAGCCAGCCAGCATGCTTGCTAGATTGTTCAATCCAGCTGGAAGGAATCAGATTAGAGAAAACACTCTAATGCATACTATATAGAAAATGTATTTTAAAAAGTGTTCTCCCCACCCCAGTGGAGAAATGTGTTTTCTCCTTCCAGTGGAAAAAAAATTATACTAGGTTTAAAACTTTATTGGCACTTAAGCATATTTTTCCCTGATTGAAGCAGAATTTGTGAAATAATTATATGTCCATGACAAAAGCTGCTAATGATTAGCCTTCAAGAACTGCTGTTGTTTTTCTGACAGTTCAGAAGCTGGTTTTGTTTATTTCAGGAAAAGGAAGCATCAGATCTTTTATGGACTATCCAAACTGAACAGACAGAATAGCAGTGCTAATTATCCATTTCCATCATTTCACTAAAGCTCTCACTGTAGAATAGAAGACTTCGGTAACAATTTAGAATTCTAATTAATTCTTGTCAGCAAGTAATGCTTCTTTGAAGTAATAACATTCACTTTACTGCTCAGCACTAATATTGTGTCATAAAAGGTGGCAAACGCATAACCCAAGTAAAGAGAAAAAATTATATGGGACAACAGAAGTGGAAACATTATCAAGTAAAAGCAAAGAGATGTGTTGGCAAAAGAAGAAAAATGTGAAAGAAATAAAGGTCAGTATATGGTAAATTCTGTTTCATGTTTGTTTTGCTAGTTGAGATGTCAGTGGCTCTCGCAAATGATTTTGCAGAGTTATTATTTCTTATAGAAATTAAATCTAAGTGAATACTTTATTTATACACTTATTCAGGAAATTTCTGAGCCAAAGTGGTGAAGGTAGATATGCTACAACAATATGTTTATCTTAATAAGTTGTCATAATTTTCCCTAACAAAGAAATGTTGGGGGCAATTTCCCTGAAAGGTGTGTAGCACAACATACCAAACAACCCAGATATATGTAAATATAAGCTCTTTGTAAACAGCTTTCAGACATTTATTTTCAAGATACATGTTATACAAACAAATGGGTAGCAGGGATGTTTATCTCCTCAACTCCAGCAAATGAATTCATTTCATTCCTGTCATTCATTTAGCAGCGAATTCAGATTGTTCCCATAAAAACTATAGAGGAATTCCATTTACATACCTGCCTCTAGGTATTTAGGACTATTTCCTGTGCCCTTCATCAAACTGGCTGGACTAGCAGAATGCAAAGCATCTAGAACAAGGGTGTCAAACTCACGTCATCACGGGACGTCACGGGACATGTCCCCTTTGCTAAACTGGGCATAGGCTTGGCCAGTGCAAGATGTATCCACCCTGCAGGCCAGGAATTGGCAAACCTGATCTAAAACATCTGTTCAGGGCTACAAAAACCCAGATCACATTAAATGACACCAATCTCTATGCTACCATCTGGTAGTGCAGCTTAAATCTGGTAGCCCTATAAGATGTCTAGTAGCCTTACCCCCAAGCTCTTTATATATTACAAACTAGGCTGGGTAGGAAATATTTGGTTGCTTTCTTACAAAAACATGCTGGTGATATCCACAACAAGCAAAAAATCCTTGCCTAGCTTTGAAAACCTCCAAATAATTTCTGTCAGTGCTGCAAGGACCACAACGTTCTAGTTGTTTATTAACAATGATATGAAGTTTTTGCATAATTTGTTGCAGTGAAGATCATGTGTAGAAGATTGGAAAGGCCAAATACCCAGTTTTTGGGTGAACACAGTTCCACAAGCAGACAGCTGGCTTCATTGCATGACTATGATACAGCTCAGATAACTGTCATGAGACTGTCCCCACAAGATGTAATACCTAAGGTGGTCATTAAAACCAATGGGGGATTTGTTATTCAAGATAATAGGACATAGATGGCAGATGTAATCTGACAGATCCATTCCTGCCTACAATATCATGTTACTCTATGAACAAGCACAACAAAAATAGCAAGATTTTAATACCAGCATTTTAAGCTCTTTGATAAAGGGTTGCCACCTCCGAGAAATGAACAGCTGCAGGAAGAGAATGGTCATGCCATATCCCCACGGAACTGATTTGGAGGAAATTATGGATTTTGAGCATTTCATTTTCTTTGTGCAATGGTGATGGACAAATGTATATGATGACCATAAATGACGCAAATATGAGTTAATGAACTGAAGTACATATTCAAACAAATATAGCTATCCAGGACAACATAAATTTGTGGCAGGCACCTTATTATTATGGAAGCAAGAATGTGGATGTGCAGTATACAGAGTTCAGAGTACAAAAGATCTCTCTCCTCATCAATTTTTATTGTTATTGTGTTAAAAAAACCGTTAATGCTTCATTCAGAATGGGACGTAAGCAAAATTAAGAGCATACTTTATCATGTTAAAACAGCAAAAAACAAGAGACACAGCAGTCATTTAAATGAGAGACAGCAACAGAAGTACAAATCAAAATCAAAGTAACATTAATATTCAGCCACTATCTATAGTTTTAGGATAATTACACTATTCAACCTGGTAATCCAATATGCTCCTTTCTCTCTTTCTCTTTGAATTTAAGTCAGCAGAGTTTCATGTCCCAGAAAAAATATATTTAGCCGGCAAGCCTACAATCCTATATAGATTCATGAATAAACACTTATAAGATTTCACTGTAAATAGCAAAGAATTAGTAATCTTCAGAAAAGAAATATAAGAAATTTTGGAATGTTGATGACATCTTAAAATTTAATTTTATATATTTTTCTCAAATGAAATTCTTCTCCACTCTGCTTTTCATCCTAGACATATGGTAGCACTGCTCTATTAAATTAGCATTTAATATAATTGTTTTGCTGTCTTTGGAACTTCTTAACATCCATCTTTCTGAACATTGTTTAATTGCCTCATTACTTAGTTTTTAAAAAAGCAATCAACCTGCACCTATTCTCTTTTTTGCTATTGTTTCGTCAATGGAAAAAAAATATCTTACACATTATAGGGATAATCTTATAGCTTGATCTTAAATAAATGAATGCAGGAAAAGTCCCACTGAATGAAGCAGGGCTGGCTTCAGAGCCACTATTCTTAAAAATGGGACTCTTACCCTTTAAGGCCAAATAAAAACTATCATCAAGAAAAAAACAACGTTCAGCAAGAGAAGAAAACCAGATGCTCTCATTAAGAACACAGGATTCAAACACTTGCATGTTTGCTGGTCTCTGGTATCACATCTGTTGTATTTGTATTCATATAAAAGCTTATTTTTATATTCAATAAGCCAAGGTCTACTTTACACTTTCACTAACACAGCCCCATTGAATTGGGGTTTGAACATGTGCAGGCTACATCAGAGTTTGACTAGCTATATTCCTTCATTTATCTAGATTTATGCACTACCTTTCATAAATGCAAGATCACGTTTAGTCTTACTTTGTCAAGACTTTCTTTTATTATATGATTTATACCTTGAGAAAACAGACATAACGAATCATGTGTAGAAAGGTCAAAGCTGAGTAGTAAGCTCATAAATTGTATGGAGGAGCCCCGATTCAGTCTTTATCTCTAAGAAAGAAAGATAAAGGTCTTGTTTAAAATTCTTCTCATAAACTTATGAGAAATAGTATCAGTACCAAAATACTGAGCTAAGTAAACCAAGGATTTCATCAGTTTACGATTTCTTCCTGTGTTCAAAGTACAGCACTATAACTTTTAAGAGTCACTGGAGAAGTGCCTAATGCTGGGAAAGATTGAGGGCAAAAGAAGAAGGGGACGACAGAGAATGAGGTGGCTGGATGGAGTCACTGAAGAAGTTGGCGTGAGCTTACATGGACTCCAGGGGATGGTAGAGGACAGGAAGGCCTGGAGGAATGTTGTCCATGGGATCGCGATGGGTCGCACACGACTTCGCAACTAACAACAACAACACAGCTTTTAAAATTATGGCTTTGCTATCCTAATCTGCTCTTGTGCTTTTCAGGAAAAATGTCAAGTATTAAGATAGCATTTTCTAATTCCACTAGTATGATAATACAATCAAATATCATGTATATTCATTAAAAAATATGAACACCATAAACCCAAATTTACAAGCAAACAAGGCCCTGGATGCTTTTGTAAAAATAAACGCAAATATGTTCTTCTTGTTCAGTTGCTTACTTCCTTCAATAATCTGTGACCTCATAGACATAATTTTGTGAAGATAAGTTGTTAGTAGCTTCTCTGACTTCTTGTATCTATATCCTTACATCAGCATTGATACTGTTTAGCCCAGGGGAGAAATCCAGCAGATTCTGACTGGTTCTGGAGAATCAGTAGCGGAAATTTTGAATAGTTCAGAGAACTGGTAGCGGAAATTTTGAGTAGTTCGGAGAACCTGGCTGGCCCCAGGAGTGGGGTGGGTATGGAGATTTTGCAGTATCCTTCCCCCGCCATGCCCACCAAGCCATATACCATGTCCACCACACCACACCACGCCCACTAAGCCACACTACGCCCACCATGCCACACCACGCCCACCAAGCCATGGCCACAGGTAGTAAAAAAAAGTGGCTTTCACCACTGGGTTTAGCCACCATATTTTCTGCCAGCTTCTCTTTCCTTTGTATCATATGTCTAAAATATCTAAATGTTTGCTTCATTTTAATGCTTCAGCCAAGCATTAGTTGCTTTCACTTTATTTATTATTGCATTTTTTAATTACTTTTTCAACATTTTTTATAACTTCAATACATCAATTTTTCATTATTCCACCATAATTTGTATAATATGTTATAATTGTGAAAACCACAATCTTGATAAAACATACCTTCACTTTCAGCAGCATTTTGTCTAAACTTGTCAAACTATATATCTTTATTTTTCTAGCTAAAGTCACAATTCTGTGAATTTCAGAGCCAAAGAAGATAGTCTTCAACTGCATATCTATCTATTTGTATTGGACTGGTGTTTACTGCTGACATATTTTTTTAATAAATATTGACCAACATATCAGCTGTAGCATTTTCTTTTTGTCACTTTGATCAATAAATCCCTTAATATTTCTCACTTCGAGTCCTTAACAACCTATCATTTAATCCTGATAATATGAAAATTAATGAAATTGCAATAATCTACATAAATTTAGATTTAAAACAATAATAAATAGCTGATTTCCAATTTAAAAAGAAAAAACCAGGCATACCTTCCTTTTAACTAAAATTACTTTAATTGCTTATACAAAAGCAAAAGAAAACTTTAAGGAGCCAGGAAGAACTTGGAGAGAAAAAAGAGAAAATTATTCTAAAATACTGTTTGCAATTTATGCAAGTGTGTGTGTGTGTGTGTGTATTTGTGTGTATGTGTGTATGTATATAAAAGAGGAAGAAAACTGAAGATGTCAATATATATTGAATTCCAGTTAGTTAGTTAGTTAGTTAGTTGTTTTTTTAATGAAATACTGTTGTATTAAATGCAAAGTGGACGATTTCTTACTTTACTTGACTACATGAAGTTCTGTGAAGAAACTCTGCCAAGAAGAGTTCCCACAGTGCATTTCCCAACATTTTATTGTGAAAAGAACAGAAAGAAGCCTTTTCCCATATTATTGTTCTGAGTAAAGATTTCCCTCTTTGGAATCCCAGGAAAAAGGAACTGCAATAAGTAGGTCAGAGACCACTAATGTTTATTTCTTATTTCAGAAGAAAGATGGACTTTCACTGCCAAAAGTCAGCTATGAGGGGATGGGGGACGGCAGAAGGGAAATATGTATTTAGCAAGATTAATCCCTATAGATTTAAGTACAAATTGGAACATTTTAACCGCCAGTTAAATTATCTGTGCTATGATATTTTTTTTCTTTTTAAGGTCAAGAATGTGGCATTTGATAAACAAGCTACTCAGTACATGATTAGGCAGAAGAGAGGAAGTCAGTCCCTGGAGATATAAAGAAAGGTTATGGCTCCATCGTGTCAACTGAATATTGCTTTGAGTTTATGGAAGCAAGAGGAAATATTTAATTACAAAGACACAGCTGGGTATTACAGTCCCATTGAGGTGAACCATGAAATAAACAAATCTGCAACCAATAAAACAAATAACTCTGCAAGATTCATATTTTTTTTCCACATCTTGCATATGTCAGAGTTTGTATGGATTTTCAATAGTGGTTTACTCAACTTCACCCCTATTGAATCTGGTTCTGCCTGTATAAAAGGGAATGTTATACAACTGATATCCCAACTGAGTGCCTGATTGCTGGATAGAATGATTTAGACCATGGGTATCAAACTTGCCGCATCATGTTGCCATCATGTGATATATTGTGACTTTTTTCCCTTTGCAGAGCTGAGGTGGGCATGGCCTGCACATGATGCATTTAGCCCACAGACCGCCAGTTTGACCCCCATGGTTTAGACCAGGGGTCTGCAACCTTAAACACTCAAAGAGCCACAAAGTTCCTAACTGGAAGCCCCCCATTCAATCCTGGAGCCGACCAGAAGTCCAGTTTCCCCACCATAGAGTCTCCTCCTAGTGTGGCATCCTTTTTCCTCTACCTGTCCTAACTGAAAGTCCTATCAATTGTGGAGCTGACCAGAAAACATGCCTCTAGCCTACAGTCTCTTCCTGTTGCACTGTGCTTTTCCTCCCCATAACCGGAGGCTCCTCTCAAAATTGTGGCAGTGACAGGGAGCCACAGCAGAGGAATGAAAGAGCCACATGTGGCTCCAGAGCCATGGGTTGCTGACCCCTAGTTTAGACCATGGTGGAAGCTGAAGTCCTTAAGTCTAGAAGGCACCAATTTGAGTAAACTTGGCACTGAGTTAAACATCTGTGTGCTATAAATATAAATCATCTGCCTCTAAACCTATCTCCTGCACAAACAAATATCAATATTAGTGGTCAAATCCTCTGTGAATTTGTCCAAGCTCATTGTTATCTCAGTTGGCAGTTATTGGGTGTTATTATCTAATGCCATCACATTCTATACTTTAACTATGTGAAAATAATAATTGTGTGTTATCAACCACATTTTCCCGATCACGTTTCAGTTGCAACAATGTGTGAGAAAAAATAAATTCATAGTTTAGCTTATGAATTCATAATTATGAATATGCCTATTCATAGTTTCCATAGCATGCATTATTTTATTGCGTTATCATGTTTCCACCTGCCTACCTTAATTCCCAACATAAGTACCCCACAAACACACTTTTTACAGCTTTTACAGCACAACATCTTTGCTGAGATGTGGCGCTAAACTATATATAATATTCCAAAGATACTCTCATATAATATAATAAGATATTAATACTATAGTAATATAATAGTAATATTAGTATATTAATCTAATTGATGCTTATTTAATCTTCCCAACTCCATCACAACTCTTGCTATGCAAGAGAGGTCTACAAGGAAGATCCCCAACTAAGTACAATTAATGTTTATAAAACTAAAAACAACTGTCTGTCTTTCCCTTGCTACCTTAATGACACTCATTGGCTCATTTCATCAAAAAAGAGAAGTTAAAGATATTGATATGAGGCTGGCTGGGTTTTAAATGCTGATTTAAGTAACTTTTATTCCCTGATCAGAATTTCTGCCAACAAAGCTCCTCCAAACTATTAAAGGAATGGTTTTTTAAAACATTTTGTTTGTAATGTAAATATATGGTTACCTTGGCTTTAGCTTGGATTAAAGAAAAGCTTCATCACTTTAAGAACTTTTCAAGATGAAGTTCCAACCTACATTTGTCTTCATTTATACCTTTTATTAGTGCTGTGTTCATCTAATGACTTAATTAATTAAATTTTATATGCCACCCATCACACTGTCTAAAGTGATCCCATGGTAGAGTATCTCACATTTCATCCTGTGACTTCTGGAAGATTTTTTTTGCTGGAGACAGAACAGGAAATGGAACTCTGAATTAAGAGTCACTTGATTGAGATAGACAGTTATAGAAATTGCATAAATAAATAAATTTTGCAGTAGGTCCCAAAATACTTTTTTTTAAAGTTAATTTAAATTCCAGCACAATTTGTGTGTGGGTGAAACAACATAATTGCAAACAAGGTTAGCTCTCACTTAGAGGAAATTCACTCCTGATATGTCCTTTCCTCTTGCCTTGTCACTATTCCAAATATCAGTAGGCAATAGAGTGTATCACCCAACTGATTTCCCAGATAACACAGTGTTGTCTAAAATGCAGCACACAAATTCCTACTATTCCTTATTCTGATGGCAACTGCTCTGAATGGTGTTTTATAATTGCATGTCATTTATTTATGTCACTATTTGTGCTGGTCTTGAATTAATTGAATGAACATGCTTATTAAACAAAATAATCCTACATTATTGGATTAAAATTTATAGTTAATATATATGATAGTGAATTTGCAATGGTTTGAAGAACATTTTACTTGTTATGATGGTTGTTTTTTTTTAAATATTCCACACAGCAAATATAGATTCTGTAGGTTCTACAGCCGTGATGGCGAACCTATGGCACATGTGTCAGAGGTGGCACACCTCTCTGTGGGCATGCACACCATCGCCAGCTGCTCTTCTGGTTTCTGGCAAGTGTATGCCTGCCAGCCAGCTGGTCGACACGTGCGCCGGATCCCCAGAAATCCAAAGACCAAGTGGCCATTGTGCATGCGTAGACAAGCCACCTGGTCTTTGGGGTTTTGGTGTTCAGGCGAGTGCAAAGACAAGATAGTCACCACGCAGGAGTGTGCTGGAGATCCAAAAACCAGGTGGACAGCGCATGCATACACAGGGGCCACTGGGTTTTTGATTCTCCAGCGCATGAGTATGCGTGCGTGCACATTCCGTTTTGGGCACTCGATGCCAAAAAGGTTCACCATCACTGTTCTACAGTAATGCATACAATTCTTTATTTCTTGGATACTGCCTTTTCCTAGGTAGTTATGTCAATAATGTACCATAGTTTTTAATATTTATCTTGCATGGATAATTTTGTATATTTGTAGAATTCCATTCAGTTTCACACTGCATCTTTGAAAGGAAGTGGGGGGGGAAATAGGATGTAACATATAAAAGAATAACAGAAGGAACCTTGGAGATCTTCTAGTCCAATCCCCTGCTCAAACAAACCATTCCAGACAAGTGGTTGACTAGTCTCTTCTTAAAAGCCTCCAGCAATGACGCACTCACAACTTTAGAAGGTGAGCCATTCCACTGGTTGATTGTTTTCACTGTTAGGAAATTTCTCCTTGGTTCTAAGTTGCTTAGTTCTTAGTTCTAGGTTAATCAGGCAGTTATGAGGTACAAGTATCTGATCACACCTCTTTTTGCCTTTAATATGCATGTGACAATCATGTTAAATAGGGTGGTCCTTTGATCACATGTCCAGGTCCACCAACTTTATCTACTTAGCAAATACCACTGTTTTTTGTTTGTTTTTTGCAAGACTTTTGAACCTATATTTCATTTCATTCATCAGAGGCAGGAACACAACATTGAAGATCTTTCTTCAGGCTTGCCTTCTGTGGATGATGAGGTCTGATTCATTTCAATGAGTCTTTAAGCCTCTTTACAAGCATGACCAATTGTCTTTTTACTTGCCTTTAAAGAGGAATTCTCTGATCAAGAGCCTGCAGTGCTGGCTGACCCTCTGCTCAAGCTAGCTTGAAAACTGCCTCCTGCAAAAGGTCACCTATCACATGTTAAAACTATCTGGAGTTGAAGGTACTTCTCTTGCAATTAATGTTATCATGCCGCCAGATCACAAACAACAGACACTGAAGAGGCCTTTTGCAATTTACATCATCTGTGAAGGCCAGCTAGCACAGAAAACAAAACAGAGTTGTAAATTATGGTGAACTAGGTGGAGAAATTTTAGCTTAGGACAAAATGAGTCATCTTCTGTTTCTGTCCTCTTCAAGGAGATTTTATAACCCTAATTCTGAAAAATGTGGAAAGCTTATTGATACAAGTTCAGGAAAATTTATGAACACTGCAATCATATACTAATTTTATACAATATAAACAAAATTTTACAAACAGCAAGCAAAAGTGCAGTTATTAGCAAGTAATTTTGGTCAAAAGTTTCAGCTTGCTTTTAACTGATAAGTCTTTGCATACAGTTTGTAAGACCAGTTTGAAGGAGGATTTCATAGTCATAATCATGTGTATACCTATATCTGTTATCTTACACGTGTTTGACAAATAAATAAATTAAACAATTAATAAAATAAACAGTCAATCACAAATCTGAGGTTTGTATCTATATATATAAATGTCTACAAGAGCTGCAAAGCAGCCTTTTGATTAAAAATAACACAGACAAAACTAAAGATGGAATTCAAACTCCAAGACAAAGAGTCCCAAGGACATGACCAAATGTTCACTTCTACTGTAAACCTAACACAATTTTGTTGAATTCCTTCCAGTTCTGAAAGAATTTCTTCTTGATGCACAATGACCTGACATAGAAAAAGCTAACTTGTTTCAACATGTCCTATGAGTCAAAATCCTGAAAACCAGTCAAATCAGAATTGAAAAACAGGAAACATAAAGTAGCCAACCATATGTTAGCCTAGCATATTATCCAAACTTAAACTCATATTTTTTGCAAATGTGGGCTAGGATATGAGTTTTCTTGCTTGTTTTGCCACTGTGACAAAACAAAAATGCTAGACTAAACTAGATCTTGGCTTGATCCAGCAAGGGTATTCTTAACATTTATTGAAAATAAACCAAGGAGTATATGAGACTTACTCCTGGATACTTGTGTCTACAATGATAGCCTTAGCAGTGTCACTAAAATCAGCCCAGAAAGCAGATTTTAGAAAACAATTCCATAGATTAGGACAAAATTAAAAGGGCTGTAAATATATATACTGTATATCTTTATCTTCCCAAAAGACTAAAGATTATTATTAGTGACAAGGTAATAAACTGCCAGATGCTAGATTAGTTTTAATGGTATTTTGCACAGCATTACTCCAAGAAAAAAACTTGTTTCTATTTGGAGATCATTTCAAAT
>JANHFT010000233.1:49031-71102 GCA_032467955.1 Pseudoxenodon macrops | reverse complement strand
GAAAAAAACTTGTTTCTATTTTGAGATCATTTCAAATCCCCTCCCCCCCTCTCCCCTCCTCCCCAATATCCTGAGGAAAATGTTTTATATCCCCCCTTCTCTCCTATTGCAATCCCTGGTGATTTCTCATAATTTATTTGGTGTTTATTACAGTTTCTTTAGGATTTCCAAAGAGACACAAAGGAAGCCAATTTGTTTCCAGGAAGCTCTGGAATTATTTTGATACAATTTATTAAATTTTTACAAGTATTACACATAATATTTTCACCTTTTACTACTTCCAGGCTTCCCAGAGCCAATAAAAAAGCAAGAGATAGTACTCTTTCTCATCAGGTGAAGTACTTACTACTGTTACCTCTCAGACTTCAACTATGGCATCAGATACTTCAACTCAAGCTATGGCATCAGATACTTTGTGCTGGACACACAGAAGTAGTAGTCGATAGTTTAAGAAGATGTAGCAATGACACTAAGACTTTACTCTGCAAGAAACTGTGTTAATAGATGCAAAGAAATACAACCATGTGAAATTGTTAAAAGTATGTGCTTGCATGCTTGTGGAATCTATCTGATGAGGTAGTGAGCTTTCATCAATGATAGGGAAGAAATAATTGATTGCTAACCCTTCTGCGTGGATCATAATAATAAAGCCTACCCAAAGCATACATAAATATGTAGTAATATGATAAGTATGGGAGTGCATGCTGGATTGGCTCTATACATTTTAGGAATCCCCCGTTACCAGTGGATAGCCCACTTAATCCATGATCAGTTTGGTCCTTAGGCTGAAAAGTGGGAACTCTCAAATGTGTCATCTCTCAAATCTTCTGATTTTATTTAAAATGCAGCTGAGAGTTTTCTAGCTTACCAATTGCAGACTTCATGATGCATGGACTAAATTCATGAGTTTATACAGCTGATATAAAATTGACAACCAACCAGCACTTGCCTTTGTTGCCTGCAGCTGAACTCAGAGAAGAGGTACTTCATCAGAGTAAGTCCCTTTCTTCCTTCTTTTCTGCCATCATAAAAATAGTGAAAGTTAATTGGTAGCATTCCTGTAACAAAATCTCTTTCCACTCTATGGTACTTAGGCTGATATGAAGTTAATTTTTAATTGGCTACATACACCATACAGCATCACTAAAGGTGGGAGGTTGAATAAGCTAATAGTATACTCCAATGAGATCACAGGCTACCTCTTGAAAAAAATTGTGCAGTGGCAATTCCTGCTTAAAGATCCAGTGCTCTTATTGTTATGTAGAAAATCACTGAGGCATTGATGATTTAGTAATTTCTGTGATGGTAAGAATTTAATTACAATATTGTTTGTTTGCACAAAGCTCACCTTGTCTCATTATTGGAACTTCACATTCACCTTTAAGAGTTTAAACTAACCTTGTGTTAGATGCATGAGTGGTATTTTTTAATAATAGATTTATTTTGGCCTTCTCCAACACTGGCTAGGGATTGTTGGAGTTGAAATACATCTGGATGATACTGGTTTAGGAAAATGTCTTTAGTGAGTTTGGGAATACCAAAGTTCATATTGCTTAAATATCTTCTAGAATAATCAGGATTTAGACAATATAGCAAAACCATATGTCCCTTACACAGTCATGAGGGAAAAAATTCATTCTACCTTCAAAATGTGAAAACATAATTATTACAAAAAGTAAATGGTTGTGTTTCCACATTTGTGAAACCACTATATGGTTTTTGTCTGGCTTTTCTGGTCATGTGATTTACTCTGGGATTTACCCATTGTGTTAAATTATGAATTAATTATCCATGGTTTATTAAACAAACCACCATTTGCTAAAATCAATCCTAAACTCACCACAACCATATTGAGTTTAGCAAATGGTGGTTTATTTACTAAACCATGGTTAATTAATTCATATTTTTACACAATGGGTAAATCCCAGAATATCTTTACCAATGAAATGTAGAAATGTGGAATGTAACTACTACTAGGATAATGTAAGTTGTAAGATCATGTAAGCATCAAAGCCAATATTCTTCTGAGATTATAGACAAATCCCATTTTCTTTTATTAATAAAATATTTTCAAAATAGTGTGGGCCTGTTTTTTGTTTATATGATTTATGCACAATTTTTTGATGATAAAGTCATGATAGCAATTCCATAATTCTGTTAACTCTGACTCTCAGCAATTCTCTACTTAGCATATTAGTTTTGAAAATATTATAATGTCCTTATTTGGGCAGGCATTTGACAACAGGTTAATTTTATTGCAGAATGTTTTTTTAAACATGCTTTCAATGCTTTGTTGACATTAGTTTGGAGGAGGTGTCCAAATACAGTATACATATATAGAGGACTGATCTGCTATCATTGGTCAAGCTGCAAAAAAATACCCCACCCCTAATAAATCATAAAATAAGTGAAGCATCTGAAGTGTGAGCAAAATGTTTTTTGTGTAACCTTAATATAGGAAGTATTAAAAAGGATGGAGTCCTTACAGCCTGGTCCAGTCAGAAGAAAGCAGACACAATGGCACCAATGTCCATAAGGGTATTCTTAGTACAGATTGCTATACTGATACACAATGAGTCAGAGAGGAGAAAGTACCTCAATGAAGTTACTAAAATAGGCCATCTTGGTCTCCAAACTCTGAAGTTAGAAAGATAAAGTGTCCTTTGAGCTGAATTGAAAGGAGATTCTATTAATAATACAAAAGTAGAGAGGTCTCCCCCCAAGCAACATGCATTCTTCAAAGAATTCTCAGAGGCCTCTGGAGTGCATTCAAGAGCAATGCTCTAAAAGAAAAATAAGCTGCTGTTTCTTATCTTATCAGTGATGAGTTTTGACAATTCAACACTGAAAATCTCTCCCTCACCAAACGCAAAACAGCAGGTTATGCCACGGGTCAAGGTTTTGTACTTGTAGTGAAGTGTTTTCCTACACCCTCTGAAAACTGAAAGGTACCTCTCCCTTCCTTTTTCTTTCTAATATGGAATTAGAAACATGATACTCTACTATCTGAAAAGAGTTTATCTACAGAATATGTGGTGGCAATTGGCAAATAATTCTCAGGGTAAGTAATTCTGTCCACCTGTATTTTGATGGTTGAAAACTCTATAGAAAACCTCCAGACTTTCAACAGAAATACTGCAGTATATAGCAAAAACCTCACACCATAGAGAAAGAAAAGAAGGAATAGTAGAATGGAGAATTATGTGAGGATGTGGAACTGTAAAACTCCTGTGAGGAAAGCAGATGACTACCTCAAAGCCTACTCTAGGATAATAATTCACTCTACAAAGACATCCCTGTTTTGAGGGCTTTCATGTCTAGGCTCAAGATTTGGAAAAACAAAAATTAATCCATCAACATTTAAACTTGAAAGGTTATTAGAGGTGAGTTCCTACCGGTTCGGACCGGTTCTACCGAGTAGGTAGTAGGCTGCTGGTGACATCATGGAGCCGGTTCTGCTTCTCTGTGGGTGCAGCCATCTTTTATTTTATTTTATTTTTTTGGAAAAATATTTTTTTTCCTTTTGCACATGTGCAGAAGCTGAGTTTCCGGCACTGCACATGCATCACCATCTTGTTTTCGACCTTTTTTTGGGGGGGGAATTTTTCGTGGCTTTTTTCTACTACACATGCACAGGCGCACCCACACAGCACAGGAGGCAGCGAACCGCTGGTGAGGTAAGTTAGAACCCACCCCTGATCAGCATATAGCATGATCCATATTAAATTTCTACATTATGTACTGAATGATAGAAAGTATTTTTAAATTTATAAGTACTGTAGTTTAGTATACCTTTTTATAAGAATATAAGTAGAACCAGTTAGAAATTTAACTTTGTGAAAGAATTAAAACTTTATCATGTTTTCCCAATTAAATATGATTTTTTTATAATCTGTCATATGATTACTTAATTTTTGCTCTGAACTGGTTATACACAGGGGTGGGTTCTAACTTATCTCGCCGCCGGTTCTCTGCCTCCTATCCCATGTGGGCGCATGCGAACCTTGTGGCCGCACACATGCGCAGTAGAAAAAAACCCAAAACATTCCCAAAAAAGGGCTGAAAAAAATGGCAACGCATGTGCAAAAGGAAAAAAACCTGGAAAAAATTCAAAAAAAATTGTTTTCAAAAAAAATTCCAATAAAAAAAGATGGCAGCACCCGCGAAGCAGAATCGGCTCCATGATGTCACCAGCCGCCTACTACCTACTTGGTAGAACTGGTCCGAACCGGTAGGAACCCACCTCTGGTTATACACTATCAAGTTAAAGTTGAGTCTTAGTGACCACATAGATGTTCTTCATTCTGTGAACTAAACAGCTGCAAAACACCATTATTACTCTTCATAGACAAGCCCTTGTTTCTATGACCTTTTTTTAACTTTACAGTATCTTTTAGTAGTACAATGACCAGAACTACACTGTATTTCCTCGAGTATGTTTGTATGAGAGAGACAGTGAAGCAAATTAAGATTTATATGTCTCTGTTGGGTTTCTTTCTTAATTGCAGCATTAATGATGACATATATTTTACAAATGAAGGCAAATGCTCATGTCCCATGATAATGCTACATGATCCAATCTGAGTTGGTCACCAGCACCAGAAGATTAGTCTTTCGAGCTTTTGGACTCATGCTGGAGGCCATCATCAGGGAACTTCTCTCTAGCTGAATGTGTGCTGTCTGCTATTCTATGTGTAGTTACTACACATGGAACAGCCCAAAGCACACATTCCAACATAGAGTTCAGAACACCTAATTAAAAGGGAAATACAGGTAATCCTTGAGTTATGACAGTAATAGAGCCTGCCCATTACAGTCATAAGGTATGAAGATATTAAATGAAACTCAATAAGTGAAAGAGCCCTCATCCTGGTTTTCCCCAATGCATACATTAAACAAATGCAGTCATTAAGTGCATGTGGGGTGTCTTAGTGATGCCTGACTTTGGCCTCTGAAGCCCCCCTTCCTTCGAGATACCCTGTGTTCTGGTACCTATTCTTAGGGTTCCTAAGTTACATCCACCTTTTACAATCCTGCACTTGCCTTCTGAAGATCTGAGAAGGAGACCATTAGCTTCCTTTTCAGCCCATTGTGAAACCTGAGGCGAAGTAACTTCATTGTTCTCAGTGTTAGCACAACCAGGTTAGGTTACAAAATGCAAACTTTCTATCCAGCATGAAGAAGAAACGTTTGTGCTTTGCAGAGTAACTTGGCAAAGCAACTTTGAAAGAAGTTGCTTTGCTGAGGAAAGAAATACTCATATGCAAATACTATTTGTCAACTTTACTATGGCATTGATGATGATCAGGGGTGGGTTGTGACTATTTTTCATGCCAGTTTGCTCAGTTGTGCTGCATGTGCATGCGTGAAGTGCGCGCACAGTAATAAAAAACTAGCTTCTGCTGTATTCTAAGCTACCTGTATGAGCTGCTACATGTTTGCCGCAGAGGTGGGTTCTGAATCTTCTTACTACCAGTTCATTCAGGGTCGTGCCTCGAGCGCGCGTGCAAAGCATGCAAACAAGCACACACATGGCAGTCAAAAACTAGCTTTTGTGCATGCGGAGAAGCAAACTCCAAGATGGCAGTGTCCATGGATACACTGATGGAACCGGCTCCGTGACATCACCACCGAGTTACTACCGGTTCTATAGAACCAGATAGAACCAGTAGGAACCCACCTCTGATTATGATAATTCCTCAGCATTTAGTAGACAAACTGGGACTTCTAAATTTTAATACTTCTTTGTTCAACTGGATTCATGATTTTTTCACTGATAGGTCCTAGTATGTACCAAGTGGGATTAATATTTCTAACACCATTTTCTTGAGGACAGATTCTGCTCAGGGTTGTATCCTAAATCCATTGTTGGTCACCCTGCGGACCCATGACTGTTTTGCAAGGTTGCTACCAACCTTATTGTGAAGTAGAAATATTACCGCTTCAGACAAGAAGGCTGTGCAGAGAGTGGTGAGGACAGCAGAAAAATTATTGGAAGTTCACTTCCTTCTATCCAGGACATAGCATATAAGTGCTGTTTGAGCATGGTCCATACTATTGTCAGGGACTTTACACATCATCTCCAGGATGGTTTTCATTGCTGCCTTCTGGGAAGAAACTTCATGGTATCCAAAGCAAAACAACTAGATTTTTTAACAGCTTTGTTCCATATGTTTTTTGTCAAGGCAATCTGGTTTACCCAAATATGGGACGGAGCATACTGCTTCCGCTTTTGCCTTTCAGCCCCAATCCTGGAGCCTTCGCAGGCAGTCACTTTCACCACAAACTATTTTTGTGTTAAATTTATATTTACCGACCAAGACAGTCTCCCTTTATTTCTTTGTCAGTAAATATTTGTTCCATATAGTATCAGCCTTATTAACTCTCGAGGGTTATTCAAGATGGACTTTGATTAATGTACGTTTTGGTGTCATTTTGGTATAACGACATTTTTTGTGTTCCTGCTGTTATTATATTACTATTGTTACCCTTGGTATGGTGACATTGTTCAGTGGGTAGCATTCATTCCTTTGAGAGTGGTGCATCAGAATTTCATTTTAATATCTGCCATTGCATTTACAGGCAAATGACAATAAAGGTTATCTTATCTATCTTATCTTAACATCAATACATAACAATTAAAAGGACATTATACATCTTACTCATTGCTCAAAGTTGAACTAATTGCAAAGTATTCTGTTTACTCTCATACATGATTTGTTTCCAACATGTACTACTTGCAAATGCCACATATGAACAATGATAATTCCTTAGGATCACATTTATATTGTTCAGAAACCATGCTTCCATATTTTAACTGAGAAGTTAGCTGAGGTCAGTTGCCATAAATGTAACTAAAGCTTAGTTTTAACCCAAGCTTTTCTAATTTTGAGATCCCACATCCCATTAGCTAAGAAAGATATGCAATACACTGACAAACACTCAGGGAGCCGGAAATGTGACTGTGCTTGTTAACCTTTATTTTCATAACAACACTACTATTGCCAATATGACACATGGTTGCTGTCTCCACTATCTGTACCCTGTGGTTCTTTGTTTTACAACAAACTTTCTTCTGATGACTGTTGACTGAAAAGGCAACATATTGTTTGTGAGGTTATGAGTTGTACTAATGAGAACCAATACAGCCCCTTGATCTTCAGATATTCTGCACTATAAACCTAAGATAGAATAAGATTGATGGAAGACTGCTAAAGCACAATATGTTAAGAAAGGCTTTTTCTAAGAAAAAACAAAACAACCATTTTCTAAAGTATGTCAACAGATCAAACACATTTCTGTAATTATTCTTAGTGGAATGACCGTATGGTGCTTTAGTGTTGATGTTTATGATCTTAAATGTATGTCTATTTGAGATAACAGACCCAAAATTTAAATTCTACAGAATTTTTTATAAACACTGGAAAATAATAACTATAGCATCTCCCACTGAAACCTCAATAAACATTAACAGAATTTATAAGTAATTATATGCATCAGCAGTAAAGCAATGTGTAGCAGATAATAGCAATTCTTCTAAGTAACCATAAACAACAGTGAGTTGAAAACATTTGGGCAGCCATGGTGATTTATGAGTAAACTAGAATTGAGTCAGTTTTTATAATCTGTGGTTTGATATTTCCTGGGAGGGAAGGTGAAGAAATCATCCTCAATAATTTGCAATAGGAAGAAATTTCTCTAACATTTCCAGGAAGGTAGAATTGCTGTTCACTTTAATCAATCTTGCCAGTGAATTTTTTGTACAAAAAGCCATGAAAAAAGAAATATTGACCTCTTGATTAAGTGCCTTCCACCAGTTACTGTAACACAAGCCTCTCCCCATAGCATGTTTTGGAACATATCTCATAGCTTCTTAAGCATTCCAGAAATATCTGTTGCTTTTCCAAAGTTTTCTGCAGCTGTCCACCATGTACTTCTTTGGGAAGAATGCAACATCATTTCACATCATGGCACTCTCAAATCATTCTGTGTAATGTGATTGGCATGAAGCAGCGTGAGCATCTCCAACTACAATTCTGAAAAGTTTGGAGTGTTACCTTAGTTAATATTGTTATACACCACCACCACCCATAAAAAACCTCAAAACTTGGAGAAAGCTCCAACTTCAGTGAGCAGTTAATGTTGGATCAAGAGAATTAAATTAGCTTCTATTACTTATATAGCAGTTCTTCAGCTACCGTAATTCTGATAGCTATTGTTTGAGAAGACCCTAATCCAGACTATAAGGATCTAGATGGAGAAAAACAGATTTAGAGTGAATCCCAGAAAGATGAAACAGTCGTGAATTTAAAAGCCAAAAACATTTAGAGATAGTCCTATTTTAATTTTGGCAATACTGCATCTTCATTGGAGGTTTTTAAGAAGAGATTGGACAGCCATTTGTCCAGAATAGTACCTGAGCAGGGGATTGGACCAAAAAACATCCAATGTCTCTTCCAACTCTGTTAGTCTGATATTTTATTATTCTGTTGTTATTCATACAGGTGAGAAGGAAATGTGTTTTTTTTCTGTATATAGTATCTTCCAAAAGCCACATTTTAAAAATGGGCAAGACAGATATAAAAAGTATACTGACTATTGATTAAAATTAACTGCCCAGAGTTACCTTGGGGTAAGTTGGGCGGTCAATAAATTTAATTATAGATAGTAAAATAAAATTTTGCATTATGGTATGGAACATTTTTTTTATTATAGTCATAGGGCAATTAAAAATCCATTTGGAACTATTTTCTGAGATGATTTTACAAATAGCCATACATCCTTGGATATAAAACAATGGCATCCCACATCAGGCAGTATTTCTAATCCTATCTTTGATGACAAGATGTCTGTTGCAAAATTACAATTTTCCATATAGTGTGGACACTTCATAACTACCAGAGCTAGTGATGTGTTAGGGTTTTTTTTCTTTCAAAAACGGTCTCCAGCTGCTTATAAAGCACGAAAAATTCCCTAAAACTGAATTCAAATGCAGGAAATCTTGACAGTCTTACATTTCTGACTCTCTTGTTGTTGCTCAACAGGGAACAACATCTACAATTTGTTTGATTACTCCATTTCATCATTTATTTATTATACGTTCTGGACTCTTGATCATTCTGCATTGTTGTCTCTTCACTGTTTTTATGAATATAAAAGTATATTAAATGATAAGAATTGTATTTTTTTTTCACATTAAAAGTCTTTAAGTCTCTGGAATATTCACATTGGCAGTTTTCCACAGTTCATAGAATCTCCAGGTTTAGGTGGTCAGACTCCAGGCAAGAGATAGCTAACAAACTGCCTGTTAGGCTGTAAAATTAGGACTTTTTAATTGTAAATTTATTTTGGGAATAAATGTTTAATTAAATAATTAAAAAATACAAATCTAACTTACTTTGGCATCCCAATAAGTATTAACACTAAAAATAATTGTAGAACTTTAAAGCATTGAAAAAAATTCTGATTTGCATGTCTTCTGAAACATCAATGGGGCACTGCCAATACCTCTTGGGGTAAGGTATTACATAAGTATGATGTTATGCTGAAAAACCTTTGCCCTTTAATCAATATCTGGAGTGCATGCATAGAGAGACTCAGCATTAGCTTGAAATCAATAAAACAGATAGGTTGATGGTACCTAAAGGAAGCAGTTCAGGTGCCAAATAACAAACACATTTTAGACCCTAAATAATATTCAGAATCTATGGGATGCCAGTGCAACACCTGCAGAACTGATGTTATCTGCCACTGATAACTCTTACCCATTGGCATGTGGACTATATGTTTGTTTGTTTTTTGTTTGTTTGTTTGTTTTGCTTGCTTGCTTGCTTTACATCAACTGTAATTTTTGAAGTCTCATGCAGGACACATTGTTGTAGTTTCTAGAACAGAGATGACAAAGTGTAGGTAACTATTGTCACAGCTTCCTGCTCCTAAAAGCGGTACAATTGAGAAATAAACTGCAGCTGATCAAAGAGCCCACCCCTAGCCACATCTTTCACCTGGTTATTGAGTAATAGCAATAGCTCTGAGTCTAGGTATACTGCCAAATTGCAGACCCATTGGGGAAAGTATCTCCCCAACTAGAACTATCATTGAAACAGGCAAACTTCAAGATGGTTTCAGTACAAAATGCATCTCCACCTTTCTGAGATTCAGTCTCAGTTTCTTTCTCTCTGTCCATCCAGTCCCTTACAGTCTCCAGTCCCTGGTTCAAGACTTCTATTCCATCCCAAATTGCTCCCAGTTGGTGATATACAATTGAGTTTCATCAGTATATTGCTGGTGCTTCATTCCAAATTTGTGCATAACCATTTCCAGGTAGACATTTAAAATCATGGGAGCAATGACCCCTGCAGCACTCCACAAGTGAATATTCACCTGTATGACCTCTCTTACTTTGTTGTAATTCACTGAGACTATCCATTGACGAAGAAACACTGTTTAATTCATTTGGATCCATGAAGCACCTACAGGAGATAACTGTCTTCCCATCTTGCAAAGATTATCAGTAGTATAAAATTCAAGAACAGTAATTTGAGCAAACATAGATTTGGATTACCAGCTAATTACTTACAGGTGAAAGGTATTCTAAGATACCTGTATGAGTTGCTACATGTTTACCGTGACTTCCACAAATTCCCAATGCCCTCTACCTTCTTTAGCTTCCCGAGATCTTGAAGGTTGAAATCTTCCATCTCTTAAAATCAGAGGAGCTCTACCAGAAGCCCTGAGGTAACGTTTAGGAGCTTACAAAAATATCTGCTGTACAGGAAGGTGTGCAGTACACTGTCAGGTTCCCTAGGATGTATTTAATACTCTGCATCACAAATATGATGATTTATGTGTGAATGTATCCATTGTAATTTGTAGACTATAAATTATGACATACATGTGAACCAAGTCAGTTGTGAGTTCAAGAAAACATAGTTAAGCAAACTATGGCTTAGTACCATATGTGATCCCAAGATGTGTGTTTTTTTCTTGAGGAAGGTTAATTAAAATAAATACATTTAGATTTTGTATAGATTTATATTTTCAAAAGGGAGGGGAATAATCCATTTTAATAACTGTGACAACAAGATTACAACTAATAAAATGTAATCCACTGGGATCCATGCTTATTCTCTCATGTAAACTGGGCAAACTCCTTTTTTTAGTCAGTTTTTTCCTTTCCACTCCCACTTCTCCCTCAGTCTGTCTACTGAAGAAATCCTCGGATCTTTAAATGTATGTATAATTTTCATTAGTTCAAAAGTTCCCTTCTCAAATATTTAATTTTCATTTAGAGCTATGTGGTTTCCCCTTTTTTTGGTATGAAAATAACCCTCTAATCTCTTCCATGTGAGATTTTCTTGTCTATTTCCACAGGTGAAGAAATAGCCTATCAAACAAAACAAGGTCAGGAAAGTAATCAATGGAAAATGATCTGGTTTTCACAGTTGGGTTTGAGAAAGATAAGAGACGTGATATTATAAAAGCAAGCAAAAACTCCCCTGCCACCTCACCATTTCACAGGAGAAGCAAGATGTGGTCCTTACTGCTTCTCATAGCTGCCTCTTCAGCTTTTGCTGAAGAAACAGTTCAGAGATTTGATGGGTAAGTAAGAACACAAAATAATATTTCAGTACATTTCAGAGCAGCAAAATGACTTTTCTGTTATAAGTAATGTCTTTCCACTGTTTTCTTTAGGGAAAAGATTTACCGTGTTACACCCCGCAATAAAGATGAAGTACATGCTCTCAATTACTTGGCCGATATTATGCAGGTAAATTCCAATGTGGAGTATGGTGGGGAAAATATGCTTAAAATAATGTTAATTTTATAGCATGTCATACTAATAAATGATGAGGTGACTCATTCATTGTTCTCGCAATAAAGATGGCTAAACTAGGAAAGGCAGCACATACGGACATCTAGAACTTTAAGTAATAGAACATGGTGACATTGTCAAATTTGTGGGAGCTTCGGACAAGCTGTTCTTTGAGAGATTTTCCCATATGGTCTCTTCCTTTTGGTTTAACAGCCATTAGAAAGGAACAAGCAGGATCAATTTTAATTCTCCTAATTTATGTTGTCTTTACCTAATACTTCTGCTAGCCTGTGGGAAAGGGGAAAGGGGAAAGGAAAGGGTTGAGGTTTGTTTTTTCCCTTTATTTGTTTTGGATTTTATCTCTAAAAAGAAAACGGAGTGGAAATTAAGTAACTAACAGATCCCATTTAATTCCTCCTATTATTTTTTTTACTTTTTAAAGAGTTGAAGCAGGTCAACCCCAGTAACATTTTATTTGCTGTTTGGCATGCTGGCTTGAAACTACAAAACTTTCAGAGAGATTTGTTCTTCCTAATCCTGATACAAGATCTCTGTATTTTACAAAATAGTGAAGAATTTATTATTATGGTCACTGAATATAATTGCAAAGGAAAGGCAAATAGCTAATCTCTTCTGCTTTCATAAAAAGCAGAAAGCACACTTTGTTTACAATACCTGTAATCACTGTGAGCCCTGTAGAACTCAAGAGCTATATCAGCATTGTTTGAAGCTTCTCAACATATCCAAGAAAATTATTAAAGAAAATTCATAGAATCATAGGTTAACCTTGCAATCCTATACTCAATTAGGTGTAATTCCACTGTAACCAGTGACAGTTAGAGGTACTCCTCGATTTACAACCATTCATTTAGTAACATTCAAAGTTAGAACAGCATTGAAAAAAGTGATTTATGATCATTTTTCACACTTGCAACCATTGCAGCATCCCTGTGATCACATGATCAAAATTCAAACACTTTGTAACTAACGTATTTATGGCCATTGCAATGTCGCAGGGTCATGTGATCACTTTTAGCAACCTTCCGGCAAGCAATGGGGTAACAAGATTCACTTAACAACCATGTCACTAACTTAACAACTGCCGTGATTAATTTAACAACTGTAGCAAGAAAAGTCATAAAATGGGGCAAAAAAATCACTTAGCTGTCTTGCTTAGCAATACATTCTTTTGTGACCAGTTCCTTCCCTGTAATTTGCCCTTAGTGTTATTCCTCATATACAAATGGGATTTTATGTTTATCCAGGCTGGCATCTAATTTATTTTCATATATTGCTCTGTAAAGCATCATGTTTTGTCACAGTGCTAAATGAACAACCTTTAAACCAATGGAAAATATTCTATCAAAAGGGATTAGACACAAAATCTTTAAAATTTTGAGTAAAAATAATCTCTGCCCAAAAAAATATGATAGGCTGGACAAAGAAATTGTGCCATCATGGAAAAAACTGCTGTTTTTAAAAAAATCTTTTAAAGTGTTTTTCCCCTGCTTTAATTCCTCAATCATTATTAATTTTAATAGTGGCTCCTCCTTGTTGTCTTCTTTTTGCTGGTTTCTCAATTCTGTTTCCTTTCTGTTCCAACTGATAATTCCGTTCTTTCTTATTGTCCTGGTCTTTGCTTCTTGTCCCTTGTATACAATTTTCCAGTCTTTTATCTATACGATAAATATTTACATCTCCTTAAATTGTTCCAGTATAAGGTCCTTGATGCTTGGAATCATTGACTCCATTCCGTTTAAATCTCCATGATTGTTAGTTTGGAAACCAAGCCTCCAAGTCAAATTTTAATGTCTCATCAATGTTCAATCACATCAGTTAGTTACTTCAGAGATCCTCCACTCCTCAAGTCACTTTTATATTTCCAATAATATTCAGGGGTCTCCAAACGCAAATTCGTATTTAATATTCCAATCTCCCGTGGTTATAATTTAAATATGTATAATTCATAAGTTATTTTCAAGTCTTTAAATGTTTACTCAATTGCACAAATTCACTTTCATCAGCAGATGTCGCTCTTTGGTTCTATCTACTGCTTCTTTGCTTTATTTTGTCAAGTCAATTTATTTATCTTGTTTATTTTAACTTGTAAATACAGTAATTAAGCCAAATTGTTTGAAGAGAAAATGGAGTTATAGTTCCAGCATCTTAATATGCCTTCTTAATATCACATCTTTTGTTTTGAGGATTCAATTTTCGATTTAATTTTCTTTTTGAACAAGTATTTCCTTTTTAAATTTCCAATATGTTTTTTCCCAATAATTGCATGCCTCAATGACAAATCATTCTAAAATGTATTCCCCTTGGCTTTTGCGGGTCAAGCTTGAGCAATAAATTTTTTCTCATTCAGATGACACACCATTCTCCGTTTCTCTGCTCCTGCGCAATCTTATGGTTTTGCTATTCCCCGGCTTAATGGCAGCCATTTTGGCTGCCACTGCTTCTTTTCTTCAGATGAGGGAGTTTTGTGAATCAGGGAGGGGAGATGCGGCCTGCAAGGCGGTCCCCCTTTGCCTCACCACCCCTACAGGGTGGCTATGGCTTCAAATGAAGCCCCCCAACAGGAAAAGCTCAGAACAGGGCTGCAGAGAGCACGGATCTCGCTTTCGACAGCGCCGGACGTCCATGGAAAGAACTGCTGTTAAAGGGTTGCTTGCTGAAGTTTCAGCTTATTATCAGCTTCTCATGTTTGTTTTTTTCCCATGTGAACCTCTTGTTCATTTCAAATTGGTGTTTTCTGACCTTGATGTAACCAGATTATGGCATGAGAAAGAACCATCAGGGATAGCAGATCTGTTTTCAGTATTTACATTTAGCTTTGGTGTTGAGAAATAGATGCAAAGGAGAGAAAGCTACATTCTAAACTTTATGAGACATGGCACTTAGCAATGATATCTTATTGGTAGAAATCATAATGACCCAGTTGCTAAGTAGTTACTATGGTCCATAGGCCTCACAATTATAACGACTTACCTCAAAAAAGAATATTTGGCAAGCTATAAGTTATAGGTAGCTTATCTCTGGTCCAAGAAGTAACTGAAACCGACATACTGGAGTAGGATCAGTGTGCTTCTAGTGCTTAAATCTTTTATCAGAAAAATTGCTATAATTAGAGAACCATCTCAGCTGGAAAACAGCATTGGAATAATCACTATTTACATTGCCTATAATTTGTTTACATTTAAGTTCCCAATGATTTTGAAGAAGGCTACTTCAGTTATCATTCATACTATATATCAGAATCTAGTCTAAGTAAAATGAACAACACAGATTTCAATAACCTTAAATAAATAGTTTGGAATTGTTACTCTAAATAAAATTACTAAATCAATGTTTTGTAAAGATACTACATCTATCTGCTTTAGAAAATGAGGGATATTGAAATAGAATTGGGGAATTATTCCTGGGGATTTTTCCCCCCCGTTTTCCTTTCCTTTTCTATGACCACTGATTTCCTAGTATGGAAGTAAGAAATTGGCTGAAAAGCACTTAATTAAAACTCAAGGGATTTAAAAAAAGGGAAAAATAAACAGATTATTTCACATCCAGAAACTTTAAAAAGTCAGGCTTTTAAAATTAATAGCTAACAGCTATTCGCCCAGAGTTCAAAATGCTTTCTCCAACTCATTTTTGAAGCATGTGTAACCCTACTAAATATTTCCAAATATTTCTGTATTAACAATTCATAAAATTTTGCTTAGCCATAAATACTGGCATATGCACATTGATTTCTTACCTATACATTTGACCATTAGATAATAGTTTTTAACATAATGATTTACAGTGCTATATATGTGCTTTCTTGGGAATAAAATGCCATTACAGTACATCATTTCCAAGTAAACATTTAGAAGTAAGCTATTCTTTCTTCTTCCCAGACCATAATGAAAAACTGTAATGAATGAGGTCTCATGTTTTACTGAATCTGACTTTCAAAGCCTTATGCTTTCCGATGTTTTGTTTTCTTTCATTTTGCTTTGCTTTTATAAATTCTGGATAAACAAATTTTACCTTGGATTAGTCCTATGACTGAACTGCACCAGAAGTTCATAATAAAAAGCACCCATTTAAGGAATGGTATGATACAATCATGTGAGTGAAGTAAAAATAATAATAATAAATTAAATATATAAAATGAAGTCACAACAAAAGCAAGGATGGAGTTGTGGTTATTTTTAATTGTTATCTCAGGCAACCATATATGATCTAAGGAGAAAAGTCATATTTGTCACGGCGTATTTAGATAACAGCTGACCTTGTTTATGGATTACTGTGCCAGAAGTAAAAATATTTGTTCACTGCTTAGCTACCAGGCACCTTTCAGAAATGCTTTAGTCACAAGACGTCTCTAAAGAACCATTCAGTACATCCAAATGAAAAGTGGCTATAAGCCTCTAATTAAAAAAAATATCTAGGCCACAATAAGGCAATATATGCATACAATTTTTGTTAATTTGTTTCTCAGTGCTAAAACTACTTCTGTGGGTTAGTTCTTATGGGAAGACATTTTAAAGATTGTCTTTAAAATTATTCTGAGACTTTAATGTACAGACATACTTTTCAACAAATATAGAAATAGTAATTTTAATGGCGAAAATAATGATTTCAATTCATTCCAGCTTGGATATTTATAAGACTGTATTTTCTCATGTTGACAGCTCTCATGTATGTCCCAGAATGCAAATTGGGTTCGATTGAAAAGAGAAAACTCCTTGAATACAGTCATAACTACATTATAGAATTATACATATTACCTAGGAAGAATAGGTAGGAAAGCAGACATGAGAGCTGATAAGCCTGAAACATTAAAGAGAACTAATACAAGTTTAGCGCGGTAGCTGGAGATAGAATTTCAGCAATTGATGGCTGCAGAATTCTGGAATTAAAAGTACAGATATCTTAAAATTGTCAAGACTGACAAACACTATTCTATTGAGTGAGACATTGGACTAGGACAAGAAAAACCTAGAGTCCAATCTATCCACACTCATGAAAGCTTGCAGATGATTTTGTACAAGTCATCCCAGCTTAACTCTCAAAATTGTTGTTATTGGGATATATCTGAAGGAAGGAGTGCTACATTCAATAAGATTGAATGCTTTGCAAATGATTTGTATGAAGTGCTTCAGTTTTGAGAAATATCAATCTTCTAAACTAAATTAAGGGTATCAGAAAAAAGACCTAGAAAAGCACTATGAGAAGCCACCTTCACATTGTTGCTAAGAAAACTATACAGGCTGTCCATGAGATCAACTTAGAGAAGACATTTCTATCATTACTAAAAATGTATTTCGTATTGTTGTCCAAATAATCTTACAATGCAATTTACACCTGTTTTGATTCTCCTATTCAGTAAAGGTCCTTGCACTGTCATTTTTCTTTTTGAAAAGTTAAAACGGTATCTTTGGCTATGTCCACAACATAATGACCATGTAATTTCTCAGGTAACTGACTTACCATCATATGTCAACAACATACAATCACTAATGCTTCTGTCATCTTTCCAGACACTGCAAAATTTTGAAAGTTTTCAGTAACAAAATTAGGGTCAGTGCCATTCAAATAGTATTAGGAAATCCTTACCCTTACTCAACCTTGCCCTTTTCTGTGCTGCGGCCATGTCTAGGTACTGTATCGCCATCTCATCCACTGCCAGGATCACTTGCAGATGTAATCTCTTGTGCCATTTCACAGAAATCAACTCACTAGGAGCCAATATCTACTGAATGCAGGACTTATTCAATGGTGTAGTCCAAATATTATTTTTCAGGCTTTTCCATGAGTCTGAATAAAATGTGGGTTCTTTAAATGAAAAGGAGGTGATTCACTTGCAGAAACCCATAAGTATGTCTTCATCATGTCTAAAGTGCATACATCCCTAATGTACATTAGTACATATTTCCTTCTAAAGGGAATATGACATGTATTTAATAAACAAATTATAAACTATATTTTACCCATCATTTATTTCATTTCACCCAATAACCCCAGGGGATACTATAATAAAGGCATTGATGGAGATGTTTGAGCCAGTCTGAAATCATGTGTCCTTTTTTGCCATGGTTTTCTCTGTTCAGGTTGACTTTTGGCGACCAGATTCTGTTGAACTAGTGAAAGCAGAAATGACTGTTGATTTCCGAATTGAAGCAGACAGATGTTCTGAAGTTGAGAACATTCTACAGCACCGTGGGCTGAACTATGAGTATGTTTTTGCTATATTTATTAGATAACATATAAGTGGTTCAATGGTACACCAATCTCCATGTAGATTGTGCTATGAATAAAACAAAAATAGGGATTAGAGTTGAATGCATCTGTCAATTTTGGTCCCTCTCTAGTTTTAGTTTTTCCCAACAATCTTAAAATTGACTCAACTTATTTTCACATCAGTTTCAAACTTTGAAATTTTTTAATATTCTCCTGAAAAGTAATCTATTTTTACCACATGGTTCTATTAACATACATGATAGTATGTATGCCTTATGTATGATTTTTTCCATAAACATTCCATATACTGAACTTGCAGAGAGAAGTGAATCTCTGCATAGTTAGATCTTTTAAACTGACAAGTCAATATGTCTGAGATTTAGCACAAAACAGTCAACCGGAAATGTGAATAGTAATTACTTTCAGGATGCAATCAAAAAGATTAGGGGAAAAATAGAGAGTAAGACTTTCACCTCAGAGAATATCAGATCCAATGGGGCGGAGAAACCGAGCCAACAAAATAAAGTCCTCAAGTTTAACACAAAATCAACTTTATTTAGCACATAACTTACATTTTTCCTAACAGTGTAAATATCAATTATAGTTGATAGAAATGAAAACTAAGCTGTGAAAGGTGGGATTCATCCATTAGTTATGCTTAGTTATTAGTTATTGTTTTGCTCTTGGTTGGTAATATTGTAGTACTGTAGACCTTGACAGTGTAGGATTGTCACAGTGTCAAAGGAAAGAATTATTTACCATGTGTGGAGATGCTAGCTTCTCCAATGATGAATGTACACAATTCAGCCTGCACCACAGAGCTCTTTGAAAGGTTGTCCCTGACAAACTTCAGAGAAGTGTCCTTGCTACAACAATTCAAGATAGGAGCCTTTGATATGCATCTGAGATACCCTGACATGTCAGTGTAACTAGATCAATTGTTAATTACAGTATTATGAAGGTTGAGAGGCATTGCAAATTGTGTGTCTCATACTCTCCAAATGCAAATTACACGGAACAAGGTTATGATGTTGCTCATTTCCCAGCCTTTCCCACTCTGATGTCCACTTGATATATTGAGATAGCAACTACCAACATATCCTATCAGTAAGGTTAGGAATTCCTAAATATATTGGTTCCTGGAGAATGCTTGGCTGAGAACCTTTCTGTCAAAACAAAATTAGATTTTCAAATCAATCCACTTCATAAACTGGAATGGGAAATTCAAACCCAACAATCAAGGCCTGACTTAGATAAACTTGCTGATTAACATGGGAAGAAAGATTCCCTAGGGAATCTGGGGAGTACAAAAGAAATTGAAATAAACCATTTTGACCAATCTGTATTATTGTTTCATTGCAGAATTTTAATTGATAATCTTCAGGCTGCCCTTGATAGGCAATTGGATAATCATGCTCGGACTGCTGGATACAATTATGAAAAATATAATAGTTGGGAAAAGGTAAAGATTCACATGTGAAAATTCTCCTTCTCATTCCATTTTGCAGTTTTGTTTTAAAATACTATGCTGCTCCTCATGGTCATTTCTCAGGCATAAAGAACATCCAGTTTAGGAGAAGAACACATAGTTTTATGCATAAATTCCAAGCCTAGAACTTTTAGTTAATATGTTCCTAAGCAAGAAAGGTCTGTCTCTTTTTGTCAGAGCTAGGAAATTCCAACCAGTTAATACAGAACTAGACTGTAAAAGTGAATATGAACGTCTAAATGTGATAGTCCATGATGCACACTATTCTTTTCCAAGTTGCTGACACCATTTATACTGGAAGTGCTTGTTTCTTTTTCAGGGGAAAGGCTGCATTTGGCCTTTGAGTAAAATATGGAGCCAGGGGAAAAACAACAACCTCTATTTAATTTAATTGGCCTTTCTATTGAATCAAAACTAAGTCTTGTTAACTTGACTGTTTCTAGTCATGTATTTAATAATTTCCTGGTTCCATCTCATTAAAGCGATGAATTTGATTGCTGCTTCTGGAAATAATCAAGGTTGTGGAGACAACAAGTTATCCTCTCTGGCCTTAGGTTGTCCACTTCTAATTTACACTGTCCTATTTGTCTTCAAGTTATTTCCCCTGGTAAAGGGAAATGTTTGCTTCTTTTAGCTGTGCACCAAACAAAGATAAGTATATAACTCAGTCTCTGGGCACTGACCACTTCTAATACATTGGTCTTAATTTTTCATGGGAGGGGGGAAATGCTTTCCATCTCTCAGTTAGGCAACAGTAATCTGCATGAACAATTAGTCTAAGGCATTCTTTACATCATTTCTTTCTGTCATTAAATGCACTGATCTATTTTTTTAATTCACAGATAGATGCTTGGACAGCTGATATTGCCAATGAAAATCCAAATCTTGTTTCCCGATCACAGATAGGAACAACTTTTGAGGGACGTCCAATGCCCCTCCTGAAGGTATTCAATATTTTTAAATTTTGTTTCTAAAGCCAACATATCAGATTTGCTCTTGGCAATTAGCAAATAGCAACTTTTGTTAGGTTTTTGTAAATCCTGGATATGTGTTTGTATTTTTTAAAACATGCTTTAGGAAACCAACATAGATTTTATAAATTCCTTTATGGAAGCATTTTTCATCCATTTTGATTGATCGTAAAGTCTTCCTAAATATCACAGTCTACAATAAAAGCTTTTGACAGTTTGCACATAAAAATTCAGCCATATTCCTGTAAGCAAGGTAAATGGTAATTTACTTTTGTTTAATTGTGTACTCCATCTGTTGTTTGTAAACATATTTGCTATAAAGTGATCTATAAACTTCAGAAAGAACCCCCTTCCCCCTCTTTTTTTCTTGACAATGAGATGCAAAGAATTAATTTCCCTCGTAACACAAAAAATAAAACCTTTATTTCATCATGATGGAAGAAATCCAATTCTTCTCTCAGCCCCCATGTAGTAATTTTGATCTGTTTTGCAATAGTACATTAAATGTTAAGAGGGAGGGGGTAGGATCCAATAAGGATATATGTACAATACTAATTAACCAACTGTATGGAATCTACCTCTTAGAACAGGGATGTCAAACTCATGCCCCGTGGACCAGATGTGTTATGCACTGGCCACGCCCACCCCATTTTAGCGAAGAGGGGGAAAGTCGTCATACGTCATGTGATGACATCATGACATGAGTTTGACACCCCTGCCTTAGAACGAGCAAAAATACAGACAATAATAAAAGGAGCAATTCCCTATTTCTGAAATGCTAAGATTGAGTTGATTTTGCTCACCTGATTGTATGATTTCAAATGAACTAATTACGGTATCTTTCCATCTGGACCTGAGTGTCATCAAATTCTGATGTACACCTTGTGTTAGTCATCCAGAAACTGACATACAAAGAATAGTTCTTCCATATAACTTCCTATAACTTCCTATATATAAAAGATGTGACTGAAATTTGCATCTATGTCAGGGAGAAAAAACATATACAATCCCAATGTGACTATTTCCTGTCTAAGATTCAATTTATGTGATGATTTCAGTATATGGCAGTATTATGATAATTTCATACCTTTTCAGCTAAGATGAGCTTTTTGACTTATTTCATGACATATTTAAGTCAGATCCTGTCGTAATTACACCTGCCCGATTGCTTGGTCACATTTGAGGAGGTTCCAGTCAGTTCGTGCCATGCAATCGACGCATGCATATTCCATCGCTCAATATGGATGAACTAGCTAAAAGTTGTAGTTATAAATATTAGTTAATCCATGGCAGCTGCTCTCTTTGTTAGAAAACTAACATATCGATTGACCTGGAGTTCAAACAAGGTCTCTTTATGGCATGGTGAGCAACTAGTATTAAGCCAACATCACAAATGGAGATGCCAAAGCTCAAGGCTGCGTCATTCAAAATTGACCTCAAAATGGCTACATTTCAATGCAAGCACACTAAAGTCACAGAAGAAATTGGCATGCAAAGCCTTTTCCAGCCTTAAACATTTTTTTCAAAAATATTAAAAAATTGGTCTTCACCACCACACCTTTAAAAGTCTT
>JANHFT010000232.1:0-10847 GCA_032467955.1 Pseudoxenodon macrops | reverse complement strand
AAGTGGTGGAAGTGGAAGGAGAGGAGGGGGAAGAAAAAGAGGAAGGAGAAGAGGAAGAAGGTTATATTTTGCAGCTCGCCCACATAAATCTTTCCCAGTGGGGGCTCCCCTCGCCTCCCCCCTCCCTCCTTGCAATTCAGTTGAGACCTTTGGGGTGGTTTGCCTGAACAAATACACAGCCCTCCCCACAAACAAACAAACACAAAATCCTCAAGGGGGGGCGTTATTAGTCAAGCCCATCGACCAACCCGGGGTTCCTCCCCTTCTCCCCCCCCCCAATAGACACCCAGCTTCCAGTGGCTGATGGCCGGAGTGGAGGAGAGGGGCCTCATATCCTCCGTGCTCATCCTCCTGGGGCAGGTGGAATACAATAACTGCAGCCCTAAGAGCCCTATGGGGGGGTTAAGGCACAGCCGTTACAGAAATACAAATACAATTCGGAGCCCTTCCAGGAAGCTGGCTGGGAATGGGGAATTTGGTGGGGTTGCGCAGAGAAGAGTAAAGGTTGAGTGGCACTGAATGGTTTAAGGTGGATTTCAGTGGGGGGGGCGAAGTTCATTTGGCCCCACTGAAACCATCCGTAGCCCCAAAACCTTTACAGGGGGTGTCTGGTCCCAGTTCCCTCTCCCTTGCATTCCCTTCAAAAACCAGCCTTTCAAAGGAACCAAGGTTATAGTCCACCGCAGTTATCTTAGTCCATTCGCTGTAGTTAGAGCAACCAGGATTCTCCTGCTTGAGCAGAGGGTTGGACTAGAAGACCTCGGAGGCCCCTTCTGACTCTGTTGTTCTTAAAGAGAGGAGCAACCTAGAACTAAGGAGAGATTTCCTGACGGAAATATTAATCAATGGTCTCCAAAAATTGTGGGTGCTCCCATCACTGGAGGTTTTTCAGAAGAGATTGGACAAGCCTTCATCCAGAATGGCACAAGGTCTCCTGCTTGAGCAGGGGCTGGACTAGAAGACCTCTAAGGTCCCTTCCAACCTGGTCATTCTTCTCTTCCATCACCCAGGTGGAATAAGCGTTTGAAGAAGGTAAACAAGGCCATCTGTCAGAGTATTCATGAATTGGAATAGAGTAACAAGGCAGGAGCGGGTTGTGAATATTTTTGCTGCCAGTTCGCTCAGGGTCGCACTGAAGCGTGCATGCACACCAATAAAGAACTAGCTTCTGCACATGCGCAGAAGCAAAGTCCAAGATGGCGACGCCACAGAGACACAGATGGAACCGGCTCTGTGACGTCACCGCGGATTTATCACTGGTTCTATAGAACCGGTAGGAATCCACCTCTGTAACAAGGTCAGCCAATGAATAGGCATAGCAATTGGGTCAGCCAATGGGGACTGTTTGGAAACTGAAACAGTATTTGCAGCAGGGAGCCTGGGCATGGCTTAGCAAACAAGTCTGGTCTAGCCTGTCTGCTGAATTGAAACTGAAGCTCATCTCTGCTGTTCTCTCCTCTGCCTGTGTTTAGCCTGTAACTACTACCACGTTGGAAAATCTGCTTTTGGTCTTGTGTGTGTTGTTCTATGTATAAAGAGAGGTTAATTGAATCCTGCTGAATCAAGTTATCGGTGTGTGCTTTCTGGATGTGATTTCTGCAACAATTTCTGACACCATCTGAATCAGCCGATTGCAAAGCTTTCGGTCAAATTCAACAGCCTTCAAGTAAGTCACTTGCAACTTTGAACAATCGTTAAAGGAACCGTCGTAAGTCAAGGATTATCCATAGCAACAATCTACCCAGGTTCAACAGGAGTCCGGCACTATTTATTTAATTTGTATCCTGCTTTTATTTATTTTTTTAAAAATAACTCAAGGAAGCGAACCTGTTCTAATGCTCTTTCCTCCTCCTATTTTCCCCCAAACAACAACCCTGTGAGGTGGGTTGGCCTGAGAGAGGGACTGGCCCAAGGTTATCCAGCTGGCTTTTTTTATGCCTCAGGCGGGACTAGAACTCCCTGTTCCCTGGTGATTGGCCCAAAGTCACCCAGCCGGCTTTCATGGCTAAAGCCTGGACTTGAACTCGTGGCCTCCTGCTTTCTAGACCGGTGCCTTCACCACTAGACCAAACTGTCTCTTTACATATTTACTATGCAAATGTAATTGCTATTAAAGAACAGTTATTTGCAGCCGAGAGATGCTCACAATTCATTTAAAAAAGCTTGTCATGCAAATGCCAAAAATTAAAATATATTTAACATGGCCAAAATACAGGGAGCAAATAGCACAAGGTTTCAGTCAGGAAGTCCTGCCTCTCTCCTTCCTGAAAACAAACAATGGTCAACGGCCACACCACAAATTCTCCCCCACCAGGAACACAAACCCCTTGTAGCTACTGGCCATGTTCTTTCTCTCTCTCTCTCTCTCTCTGACTACATTTGTAGCCCTGGAGTTGTATTCACTACTCTCTGTCCCTTGCTATTACCCTTCTCATCTTTTCTGCAACCTTCTCCTGTTGGTGTCTTATGATTATATAACTTTGTGGTTTGAATGTACACTGAGAGTTTCCGGAAACAAATTCCTCGTGTGTCAAATCACACTTGGCCAATAAAGAATCCTATTCCATTCCAGCCCAGTCCAATATTCCATTCCAATATCCAATACTCTATTCTATTCTTCATTGCAATATTCTGTTCTGTTCTGTTCTGTTCAGTTCCATTCCATTCGATTCCATTTCATTCTACATTCCAATATTCCATTCCGTTCTAATATTCTATTCTATTCTATAGTCCAATATTCTACTCTACTGGTATTATTCTTCATTCCAATATTCTATTCTGCATTCTATATTCTATATTCAATTCCAACTCTAACTGTAACTTTATTCTTCATTCCAATATCTTTGCCTCTCCCTTCCCTTCCCCTCAGGATGCAAGAATCCCTTCCTGTCCCAGAACATAAATGGAGTTTGGGTCTAGCACTCCACAAATGTCTCAGAAAGACTTTTCCACTATGAAAATCCCAGCCTCCAACTTAGGTGCTCCTTCTCCTCTCGCTTAACCTCAACTTTCTTTTTTTTTATTTTTAGGAAGCATAAAAGCTTCTCTAGAGCCACACAGACACAGTGATGACTCCCAACTGATGGGATATGCGAGTCCACTTTAAATCCATGCGACTTAAGGGTGGTAGTGGCAGACGCGGCTTCCTGGGACCACACCTAAACGCAAGAGAGAAATTTGCATTCCTGCTTTCTAGATGATTCTTGCCTGATAAATAGAGACAGTTGAAAAAGCGGTGGAGTTTTTTTGTTTTTGGAGTATCGAAAGCGTTCTGAAAACAACAACAGAGTCCTGTTTGTGTGCCACACTTTTGCACCTGGGAAAGTTGCGTAACAAACACCCCCAGGAACACTAAAGTTTTCTCTATTTCCAACCACAGGACTGCCTCCGTTTGCAATATTAACCTCTCGAGACCTCTGGGGGGGTGGAATAGAGAAAGTTTGCTAAACCAGGATGACGATTAAGCTCTTTAAAAGATGGGGTTGCAGTTTGGAAGGAAAGAAATCAGCAAAAAAAACCAAACCCCAAATTAACGGCAGTGCTAAAACAGTGTTAAGAGCAGAGGCCGGTTAGGGAGATTATTTTAATCTCACACGGTGGATGATATAAACAATTTTAAGTCTGGAGGTCAGCTTCCCATTGGTCACTGCTTCTGTGGGCCACATTTATGGGGGATTAGCTTTTGTCTGAACCTGTTGAAAACCTGTTGGAACTGAATAGAGGTAGTGACTTCCGAGCAGGAGCAACATTTCCCTACTTTTGGTCACTTTTTAGGGGTGAATTCCCACGTCCTTTGGTGAACAAGAGTGCAAATCCTTCCAGGCCGCACCAAAAACAGTGACAAAAATCACCAAATTCGGTAGAAGAACATAATCCCACAAATAAAATGTTCCGCTGTGTTGTGTTGTAGAATCCTAAAGCTGGAGTGGGACCTCCCGAGATCTTCCAATCCAACCCCCTCCTCAAGGCAGGAGACCTTAGACTATTATTGGCTGGGAACATTTTAAGTGGAGGTAAAGTCGTAGTTTGCTACCCGTTCACATAAAACACGGCAAAAGGTAACAAGAAAAGACTGGAGAACCCATTGACTGGAGTAGCCTCCTGCCTTGAGGAGGGGGTTGGACTGGAAGACCTCGGGAGTTCCCTTCCAGCCCTAGGATCCTACAACAAAGTGGAACATTTCATCGCTCTACTATATGGCTTCTTCCAACACATTGGAAGCTGAGTTGGTCATACCTGGCTCAGGTGTTCCTTTTTCTCTACGTGCACCCAGCTTTCTCCTTCCCCGCTCCACAACTGGCAGCAAGCACACTCTCACAATCCGTTGTGTGGCCTGCAGGGAGAGAGTCACTCCGTCTAAGGGCCTCCTGATAAATGGGCTGACTTCCTCCCAGCGAGAAAGCCACAGCTTGACCCAGGCGGTTCCATTTTCTCTTCCTTTGGAGATGATCCTGAAAGTAAGAAAAGCATCCTGAACCTGAAGTCAGCCTTAACAAGAGGGTGTGTGTGTGTGTGTGTGTGTAGCTCTGTGGTGGCTGAACATCAGCCCTTGGGGGTCTTCTGCATTGCATTGACCATCCCCCTACTTGGGTTTTCTTGGCCGCTTCATGTTATGGAATTAGTTTGCTAGCGTCTTTTTTCCTAACACATTTCCCCCCTCCAGTAATTTAGTCAAACCAACAGACCTGAAATTGTGGGGTTCTCTAATCCAATAATTAACAAGGTTAATAGTTTAACAAGGTTCATTATTGGGTTAGGTCTTAAGGGTCTGAAGCCAAAGAAGATTGTCTGCAGCCTGGTATTTGCAGAAGGATTCTTGTCTGTATTTATTGTCTAAACAGCTTTAGAATTCGTTGTGCCAACAGTTACTGTTAACGTGCTTTGCGTCGCACTTTCCCCCATAAAATCAGGATAATTTAGGTAGCCCAAAGGTGGTTCTTCAAGAAGCGACTGGGCTTTTTTGGGTTTCTTGAACCGAAGAAGCTTCTTGGATGAGAAGCGAAACGTCTTCAAAGAAAAACCAAGAAAGTCTTGGGGAAAAAAGCACCTTTGGGACAACCATTTCCTGGATGACGGAGAAGCTCCATAGATGATAATTTAGGTAGCTATGGATATATGCCATCAAATCATTTCCAGAAGAGAATAACAGAGTTGGGAAAGTCCTTGTTAGGTCAGGGGTGTCAAACTCAAGGCCCCTGGGCCAAATGTGGCCCGCGATGTGGTCAGACCCAGCCCACGGAGAGTTCAAATCCACGTATCTTAAAAGTTGTTGAAATGGAAAACTACTGTTCTAAGGAAGTAGGTGCATTAGAGTATGATTAATGCATTTTTGTACGGGGAACATGGATTTCATTGCCAAGTGGGACCTGTCTTGCAATCACTTTGGCACGAACGTTTCTTGTGAGAAACTAGCAGGTAGTTTCATGTTTTCCTAAAACGTGAAAGAATTCAGCAGCCTCCCATTGACACTTCCTTTTCCAAGGAGATAAATCAACCAGTCAGTCTGACATCTGAACACAAGTTGCTGCAATTCCTTCCTCAATTTGTATACAGGTAAGTCCTTGACGTACGGCCAAGACTGACCCCAAAACTTCTGCTGCTAAGCGAAACATTTCTTCAGTGAGTTGTAAATGGTTGTAAAAACCATTCTTGCCACAGTTGTTAAGTGAATCACTCTGCTTGTTAAGTGAGTAACACAGTCGTTAAGTGAATCTGGCTTCCAGGTTTGAGGTAAGCCTCTGGAGCCTCAGAGGGTGAAAAACGGGCCTACCAGCAGTACCGGAAGTCCAGAAATGGGCCTCTGGAGGGCCTCCGGTGCCCAGCTGTGGCCGTTTTCGCCCTCCTGGAGGCTTGAGGTAAGCCTTTGGAGCCTGGGGAGGGTGAAAAGGGCCCCCCACCGTCGTGCGGGAGGCTGAGTAGGCTACGTCCGCATGGCCACACCCACCCAGCAACCGGGCAGCAAACCGGTTGCTGAAAGTTTTCAATCCCACTCCTGCTTGGGACACTGCAGCTGTCATAAGTACATGCCAGTTGCCAAGCCTCTGAATTTGGATCAGTTGACCATGGGGTTGCTGCAACAGTCATAAGTGTGAAAAACAGTCCTACGTCAGTGCCGTTGTAACTTCGAACGGTCACTAAATGAAGCGTTGTTAAGCCCAGGACTTCCTTGAATGCAGGCCGTAATCAATAAAATAAAATAAAAAAAGTCAACCGTTTGAGTGATGGAGAGATATCCTTCCTCCGTTTGCTCGTCAGAATATTTTTAAATCACAGCCAACGACACGATCATTCTAATTTTGCCTCTCCTCCCTCTCTCTCCATGAGAAAAATATTTCATAACATCTCAACTCTCGTCTAGCATCCTTATTTGCATATACCTCCGGGACAAAATATTGTATTTTTAAGTTTTAGTCATTGAAGTATTGGTATTTTATTCACAGGGCGAGCGATTCATGCAATGGGATTTCCTTTCTGGGTTGCATTATAAACAATGTGGTAAGTAGTTTCTCCTAGAGTTTGTTTGCTAATGTTTGTTTGCGAACAAATACTTTATTTGCATGCTTAAGATATGCTAATATATGTTGATGAAGCTTTGCATAAATTGATCCCCTTGGAAAAACAAGGGTAGGAAGTAGGAATCTCTCTGGCAAATCTGGTGAGGGGGTTTAAAAAAGCCAAGATGGCAGCTAAAATTATGGGATGGAATTCCTCCCCTGTTTTTACACGCACCACACAAATGACACAGATTAAAACCTGGGAGAGGGTGGATGCAGACTCATTTTGCTTTTTCCACCTTGGGATGCTGGACAGTGCTCAAAATCCCAAGCTTACTTTTGAACCTGATGCCAAAAAATATGATCTGGATTTGAAAACATCGCTGGATGAAGAAGTTTGTTTTTAATTTTTAAATGCTCTTCGTGTACGTGGCATGAGCAATTATCTCTTAAAATTTAAAACAGGAAAAGAGGAGAGCAGAGAAGCGTATTTTCCGAGCTGGCGTGTTTGTTTGTAGTTTTTACAGCCGCACTCAAAACAACCCAAGAATTGCACACTTTGTTCTGCATTCAACACAATGAAAAAAATCTGTCGGTCTAATTAGTTAAAAGGTAGCGGTTTAATTATTCACAGATGTTGAGTAATACTCCCTCAGCTATTTTAGAATATAATATTCCTATCTGGAAATTTTCCCACACGTCTGCTACAGCTGCTGCACCTATTTACACATGCACATAAATTTTATGTTTACCAGTCCTCCTGGCTGTTGCTCAGATAAGGATGAAGGGAAATTTGAGCAAACGGCATCCTTTTTAGAAGCTCTAACAGTCGATCAAATTTAATCTCGTTATAGCGTTGTGTTTCTAAACATTATTCCCTATTAAGAACTTTATTTTTTATTTATTTTTTAGAAATAATACACAGCTCAAAAAGCTTGGTAATATCTCAGTGGAATCAACCACTCTTTAACTTTGACTTTTTGTGTCTTTTAGGCTGAATTTAGATCAAACAAGTCTTAAACCCTTTGGAGAGTAAGAGGCAGCATAATGGGAACACCTAAATATCCACTGCAGTGATTAAATGAACTCAATTCTTCCTCCCTCTCCTCCTCCTCCTTCTCCTCCTCCCCTTCTTCTGCTTCTTGTTCTTGTTCTTTTTGTGGTTGTTTTTCTTCTTCTTTTCCCCTCTTCTTTTCCCCTCTTCTTCTTCTGCTTCTTGTTCTTCGTCCTGTTCTTCTTCTTTCTGTTGTTGTTTTTTCTTCCTCTTCTTCCTCTCCTCTTCCTCCTCCTCCTCTGCCAGCTGAGAGCCGTGGACCAAATGGTAGTACCTACTTTCCCATCTCTTGAGGCCATCGTGGGAAGGGGGCAGTTGGGGTCACCTCGGGCGCTCAACCCTCTTATCTGCAGGGCTTCCTGGGGTGATATTTACCCAACAATCTTATAAAGGATCAGAGGTCTCCCCAGCATTTATCCAAATCTGTCTGTACAGATACTTTCACCCAGCCAAATGGAAAATTGATGCCTTTGAAGGAAGAGTTGGAAAGATTACTCTCTGTACATACCACATAAAGTCAATAAATACTCTTTAATAATTACAACATTACTGTTTTTCAAATTAGAAGCCGTTCTCCGGCGCTGCCAGATCGTATTATTAATAGGTGTTTTTTTTCAGAGAGCCTCGTACAATTAAGAATACTTAAATAGCACCAAATAACACAGAGGCTCCCAGCGAACTCATGAAAAATTTAAAAATAACTGGTCTCCAGGGCTAAATGCAAAATTGCCAAACTATTGGGACAAAAATGCATTTCACTGAGCATTAAAATCTCCACTCCTCCTTGAGAAATGAGGGATTTAAAAAAACAACAACACAGCTCCCTCCCGTCAGAAAAATGATCCAGAAAATATTTTTCTGTCTGTAGGTATCTATGTAAACAGAAGTAATTTTATTGGTGCAACAGGAATAATCCTATTGCTTCTAAAAGAAAACAAATTAATATTTTACCCGGGGTGGGTGGAGGAATTAAAAAGTGCATTTTGAGCTGCTATTTGAGATTCAAGCTCCAGTCGTCTCTTTGCGTTTTTCTTTGAATGTTAATTCAAAACTCAAAACTCAAATCCGGGGCTTTTAAAAACCTGATTTCATTAGAAACCCACCTGATTCTTTGTGAATAATCTGGGTTTATTATTCAGTGAAAACTGAGTGTGGAAAAGAGAGAGAGAGAGAGAGAGAAAGACTCTTTAAAATTACCTAAGGTCACTTCATGGGCAAAACGATGCATTTAAAGTAAGGCGGTGACAACGTGTTTAATATTTCTCCGCGGAAACGGCTGGCTTGATTACAATACATTAAAATCCTCATTGAATATTCATGGGCTTTTGACAAGGCTGGGTGACATATATGGTTAGCCTTAGAAGGCAATAAACTCCCTTCTCCCGACTCGGTTGACTGAGGTCCCCGGAGGGCCTTTGTGTGTCTCCCAAACACAACTGCAGCTGCACAAGTGCTCTCCTAGTCCTTGACTTATGACCAGAGGTGGGTTTCAGCAGGTTCTGAACCGGTAGCGGAAATTCTGAGTAGTTCGGAGAACCGGTAAGTACCGCCTCTGGGTGGCCCCCCCTGCCCCCATCTCTTCTCTGCCTCCCGAGTCCCAGATGATCAGGAGGAAAGGGGGATTTTGCAGTACCCTTCCCCTGCCACGCCCACCAAGCCAAGCCACACCCACCAAGCCACGCCCACAGAACCGGCAGTAAAAACAATTGAATCCCACCACTGCTTAAGACCTCTGTTGGAGCCCAAGATCTCTCTGTTGCTAAGAGAGACACGTGTTAAGGGAGTTTCGCCCCGTTTTATGAGCTTTCTTACCACCGTTGTTAAGTGAATCAGTTAGCAACGCGGTTGTTGAGTGAATCTGGCTTCCCCGATGTCTTGGCTGGGCAGAAGGTCGCAAGAGGGGATCGTGTGACACCTCCCCCCCACCCACCCGGACGCTGCGACCGTCGTAAGTACAGGACATCCTCGACTTACAACATTTCACTTAGCTACAACGTTCACTCAAAGTTTCACTCCAGGTTACATTCAAAGTTACAACGGCACTGGAAAAAGAGACTTACGGCCGTTTTTCACACTTATGAGCGTTGTACGTTGAACGCTGCACGTTGTTGTGGTCATGTGACCATAATTCAGAGGCTTGGCAACTGGCCTGGACTTATGACGGTTGCAGTGTCCCCCCGGGGTCCCTTGTTCCCCTTTGGGGACCTTCAAACAAGCGAAGCCAACGGGGAACTCGGATTCGCTTAACGACCGTATTACTAACATCATAACTGCCATGATTCACTTAACAAAGGTGGGAAGGAAAGTCGTAAAATGGGGCAAAACCCACTTTAACGCACGGTCTCACTCAGCAGCGTAAACGTTGGGCTCAATTGTGGTCGTAACTCGAGGACTCCCTGTCTGAGTCAGTGGCCGAGCGTCTGAATTTTGATCAGGTGACCAGAAGGATGTTGCAACTTTTCAGTGTGAAAAATGGACATAAGTCCCTTTTTTCCAATGACGTCGTTATTTTTGAACGGTCACTAAACGAGCTGTTGTAAGTCGAGGACTACCTGTAGGCGCAAAGAGAACCAGAAGGGCATCTCATGAGAATCGGGGGGGTGGGGAATAAAACAAACCCTCTTAACTTCTGGGGGGTGTAACAGATCCGAACCTCCCAAATCAGCAGCCTAAGTATCAGCAAGCCTCCCAATCGCCTAGGTGCGCTTTAAAAGGGGAGGTGCATATACAGGTGTAGCCCTCGACCTACGGGGCACCAGAAATCCTGTTGCTAAACAAGACGGTTGTTAAGTAAGCCACGTCTGACTTTACAGCCTTTTTTTACCATGTGACTCGCTGCAGTTAAGTCAGAAAAATCTACCAGTGGAACAGCCCCAGAAGTTGTGGATGCTCCATCACTGGAGGTTTTTAAGAAGAGACTGGACCACCGTTTGACCCAGATGGAATAAGGACTCCTGCTTAAGCAGAGGGTCAGACTAGAAGACCTCCCAGGTCCCTTCCGGCCCTATGATTCTATGTTCTTATTGTTGAAACCTCTGCAAACTTCAAGCACTTCAAAATTAAATAAGGGGGCGTGCATAAGCGCACCAGCGTGCCTACCGTCCCTGTCCTAATGTTCCCCTTTTATTCATATTCATGTCGTGTTTTCAACTCATGTTTATACTTATATATACCCGTATTTTTCAGAGTATAAGATGCACCTTAGTTTTTGGGGAGGAAAATAGGGGGAAAACCTGCCTACCAGGTATTCATCTGGCTAGCGTCCTTAGTCTGGTCAGCTTCAGCACATTATTTTATCC
>JANHFT010000230.1:0-17526 GCA_032467955.1 Pseudoxenodon macrops | reverse complement strand
TTACGTGCTTTTGAACTGCTAGGTTGGCAGAAGCTGGGGCAAGTAACAGGAGCTCACTCTGTTATGCGACACTAGGGATTCAAACGGCCAAAGTGTTGACTTTTCGATCGACAAGCTCAGTGTCTTAGCCATTGAGCCACCGCGTGTCTATGTCTATGTATTTGTATTATATCATTAATAATAAATAATAAAATAAATAATAATCATGTCTATATCTGTAATATATATCTATATTCCTATGTATCTATTTATCATCTATCTATCTAGCTAGCTAGCTATCTCTTTATCTATCTATATCTATTAGAATAACTTTATTGTCACTTTGAATTTAATTGGCATAGATTAAAATGAAATTTCATTGCATGCAGCTCTCAAAGGGTCACCATCTCCAAGCATGACTAAATAAATAAATAAATAAATACATAAATACATAAATAAATATGCATATACCCACATATATTATATGACACATAGTTAGTTCTGATCTATATATGTACATGTCGACAAAAACAAATCTTGCAAGTATAATATATATATTATACTTATAGCAGGACTACCAGATTCTGTAACAGCTTTGTTCCCTATGTATACACACACACACATATACACACACACAATCTATTTGTGTCAAGTCCCCAAACAATTCCATTTCTATGTTTACAATCATGGGCAAAGTAATCAGTTTCAGAAAGATAAGCTTTTAAAAAATCCATAACGGGCTATGAAATGGGACAAATATTACTGAGAGCTTATTTGTTGACAATAAACCCACAAAACTAAAACCAATATCTGTTTTCTTTTAACAAGGTTTCCCTGCCTGCATCTTCTTTAATATGATTTAACATTCACGGGTTTTGTTCATGAAGCATGGTGCATTAACTGTTTACTTTTTCTTTATAGCATTCATACAGTAGATCCTTAAAGAGAATAAATTGCAGCCAACAAAATGCTCACTTTCTTAAAGCTACAATGTTCACCAAATATGAGCTAAATATGTTTTTTCTTTGTTACTGGTTTATTTCATAAAAAATAAACTTTATTCTCAAGTTTTCATTAAAGTAGCTTCCCTTTAATGGAGCCAAATATGAGGAGGAGGAAAACAAATATTATGGGACTTTAGAATTCAAACTGACAAACATCGGTCACACAACATCTCAGACTTAATCATTGTTTTATTTATTTATTTTGTCAAGAATGTATAAGATAACAGATATAAATGTATATATCTTTGGATATATTATTATTATAGTTGGTTGTATAAGGAGCCAGATATTTAGGATCAATTTGGCATTTTGGTTCCACTATTGAGTCTTTCCTAAGGATAGGCAGATGTTGATATCTGATGGTATTAGGAGTATTGCTACAGAATGTAAGTTATTCCAAGTAAAGCCGCCTTTTGCAACTGACTGATGGTGATTTTGTCAATGCAGATGGGGTTCAAGTGATATTACAAATGTTTTGGAATTACACCCAGGGCACCTATTAATATTGATATTATATTTGTTTTCTTTTGCCATAGTTCTATTTTCAGGTCTTTATATGTTGTACATTTTCCCATTTCTTTGTCATCTGCTGCCTCTGAGTATACAGTTTCCACTACCCAAACATATGTTTTTCTTTCTGATCAGCAGAGCATACAAAACATTTGCTAGACCAATTCTCGAATACAGCTCATCTGTCTGGAACCCACTCTGCATAACGGTTAATACAATTCAGCGAGTCCAGAGATATTTCATGAGAAGAGTCCTCCACTCCTCTGCTCACAAGACAATACACAGTACTCACACAAAAAAACAATACTCACAATACCTTATGTTACCTTATGCCACCAGACTTGAAATTTTGGGCTTAGACAACTTAGAACTACATTGCCTTCAGTCTTATTTAAGCATAGTACATAAAATTATCTGCTACAATGTCCTACCTGTCAATGACTACTTCAGCTTCAACCACAACAATACACAAGCAAACAACAAACACAAACTTAATGTAAACCGCTCCAAACTCGATTGCAGAAAACAAGACTTCTGCAACAGAATGCTCAATGTCTGGAATGCACTACCTGACTCTGTGGCTTCTTCCCCTAACCCCCAAAACTTTAACTTTAGACTGTCTACTGTTGGCCTCACCCCATTCCTAAGAGGTCTGTAAGGGGCATTTATAAGCGCACTAATGTGCCTACTCTCCCTGTCCTAATGTCCCTTTTTATCTATATCATTTTCATGTATTTAAAGTCATGTTTATACTTTTATCTGTTATCTTATATATGCTTGACAAAATAAATAAATAAAAATAAATAAATAAATAAAACATTAAATGTAATGTTAAAATACCAAAATGAGCACAAAAGGACAATAAAAACAGCACAGTCAAGCTTTGGGAATGGTGGATTTATTGTAATAATGTGACCTAAAAGGTTCTTCACACTTCTCCTGAACTCTGTCTGCACCTCCCAGAATATCTCACAATTTGGGAAACTCTGTTTTAAAGTCTTTGATTAACTCTGTTTTTTTATCGCTGATGTCTTGGGGTATAGATGAATGATTTTTTTTCTTAGAATGCATTCATTTATTATGTTTTCATTGCTTCAGTTGGTGACTCAAAGTACATTTTACTGTAGAAAAGTCATTTTAAAAGATGGAAATAACAATAAATAGTGCTGCTTAAAATCTATCTCTGAGCTAGGTATTTATAATACACTATTTTCTTTACCTCTTTCCTCTGCTGATTTCCCTTCCTATGTTGCAGCATAGGAGGATTGAAAAAATATCCTTAAAATGGTCAGATTATTCAGGCAATTCCTCAGCATATGTATTCTGCATTGAAAGCTTGCTGATTTGTAAAATACTTTAAAAAAAACATAAATATAATGTAGTTTGCATGCATTGAACAACAGTAAATTGTTCAATGTGCTACATTTTTTGCAGACAGATAAAGTAAGGAAACTTCCGACTATACTGATAAAGAATATCATCTAGAGAAGCTGTTTTGGGACAATGAGAAAAAAATTAAGTCACCCATTGGGTGAAAAAAGGGGCATAATATTGTGCCATGTGATTGTCATTGATTGGAGAAGCAAGTAATAAATAAAATGCAAATACTAATATCACTTAGGCTTATATACTGCTCTATAGTGCTTTACAGCACTCTGTGGGTGGTTTACAATGTCAGCATATTGCCCCCAACAATCACGAAAAGATGGATGGCTGAGTTAACATTGAGCCTGTCAGGATCGAGCTCCAATCTGTGGGCAAAGTAAGCCTGCAATATACATTTTAACCACTGCACCACCAAGGCTTGAGGGCTAATAGATAGAAAATATATAACAGAATCCTGATAAAAGTTTCTACAGATTTGGTTGTGTATATATATCTGGAGGAAGTTTTATCAGACTTCATAACTGCCTTTGAGATGATGATAAAAGTCTCTAAACCATATTGTAAAATTGGCTACTTATTTCTGATTGTTGACTTTACTTAAAAGCTTCAGTAAAGGCCATTATCAATTTAGAATTGGAACTTACAATTTCCCACATTTTTCTCTGCTTTTCTATTTCTACACTCCTCCTCCCTTCTATCACACTTGGATGCAAAAATGCTCGGTTTAGTTTCACCATGTATTTATTAATTTATTTATTCCTTCTCCAATGTTTAAGATTAGTGTATTAATCTAATGTGTTTTGAATTGCGGAAACATTCTAAAAATCCTGAACCTCTCTCTACTTTTTCACATTTTCTTTATTGTTTCTCCCCCCCCCTCCAAACTTATGGGAGTAATCACAAAAGGATAGTAGCCAACTTCTCAGTTAATTTATTTGAAGTGAAACTGATTTTTTATAGATTCATCTAATATGAGAATCAGATCAATTGGGCTGCCCTGTTATAGAAGAGCCAAACACAGGTGACAGAAGTAGAAAGGGGAACAACAGGCCATGACTTTTGTCAGCTAAAAGCAATTAAAAGATACAGTAGTAGTATAATGATCTACAGCCTGTCCAAGATAATTATATTTTTCTTTCACAATCCTGGATAGCAAGCCTGTACTTATTTACAGTCAGCTATCTAATTACAAAAAAATTGACCATACCATAGAAACCAAATAAGTTGGTTAGAATATGAAGTATTTCAGGCTAATTCTCCTGACTGCTGGCCTGGCTCAAGATTGACCCATCCTTCCATCCTTCCGAGATTAAAATAAGGACCCAGAATGTTGGGGGCAATATGCTGACTCTGTAAACTGCTTAGAAAGTTCTGTAAAACAACGTGAATAAGTCTAAGTGCTATTGCTATCCACCTTGTGTGGGTTGTCCTTTTTTACTTTCTTTCCAAAAAGCTTGTCCTTTTTCACTGCTTTTTCTAGCATTGCAGCCTTTTCCAGAGAGCTAGGTCTTTGCATAATGTATCTGAAATATAATAATTTGAGTCTAGTCATTTGTGAGAACTCTGATTTGATTTGTTTCAATGATCCATTTATCTGTTTTCTTGGTACTCTATGATATTCTCAAGGATCTTCTACAACACCAAAGTTCAAAAGAGTCAATACTTTTCTCTAGCCTGCTTTTTCAGAGTCTAGCTTTTGCTCTGACAGAGCATCCCAACGAAATGATTGCTTGCATAATTCTGATCTAGGCATAGACATATAATGTCATCTGAAGATCTTTTCCAAGGCCATCATACATATCTGCTCATCCTTTAGTAAGCCAGACTTTGTCAGTAATGTCTCATTATTCTTTTCATTAAATAACTTGGTTATCTCTTCACAAAAGAATAATTGGACATAATCACATCAGAAATGGCAAATAGCTGGAAAGGTAGAATATTTAAACTTCTCAAGAGTCCATGTTTTTGAGCACAATATTTTCAGCTGACTAGGGAAAAGAGGCAAGGAGAAAGAGGACTACAGGTGCTGATGTCAAAGCAAAGCTGACAATGTACAACAATTTAACTGTAAGTGTATGGGGGTGGGGATTGTGTACAAATTGGAATTGATTACGTATGGAAGATCACCTGAGAGGAAAAATATTCCCCCGACAAAACTAAACAAAACACTTTGGTTGCTTGGCAGAATTTTTTTCCTCTGGCAGCCAAAATAGAAATGACTATGGGAGCACAGTCCTATAGCTGGAGCTCAAGAGGTCATGGGCCCTCCAAAGATGTATCCTCCTTGCAGGACAGGAAGTGTGCATAGAAGGTTTTCTTCCATTTTCTGATGGAAAACACCATTTTCCCTTTCTGATGGAATCTAAGTCTCACCTATGGGGAAGGAATGACCTGATTTTGTTTGGCATGACCTGTTGCAGAACAAAACTGATGGGCTTTCAAGATTCTGTTTTTATAAATTATAATAATCATGAGCATTCATAAAGTCTTTTGACTTTCTTAAGTGACTGACACTGCTGGGTCATCTTGATCTGGCTTCAGCCTAGTTCAGCAGTGGGATGGCCTTTAAATATGGATTCAGATGTGGAACATACTCTCAAGAAATGGTAAGATGACTGCACTGGGATTCACCCCGAATCTAGCTTTATGAACTGATTCTTGTTTGAATTCCTGGATAGATAAAAGGCATATCCTTGCTCTCATATTCATAAAATCATAATTCTGTAAATATTTACAAACAAAATTCATACTACTAATCAACAGTTCTATAATATTATTTACAATGCAATTGTATAGATACCTGATACAAATAAGTCCCACTGAATTCAGAAATAGGTAAATTGATGCTTTACAGATAACCCAGGCATAAATCTCAACATTTCAGCCTAATTTCTATAGAACCATTTTAGTACCATTTCCTTCTTATTTAAAAAAAATCAAGAAACCAAAAAATGCCATATTCAAATTTCTATCTGTAAAATCTTATTTTGAAGTGAACTTTGATTTTGAATGAACAGTCCATTATATTCTGTACAACCCATCAGAAATACATTCTTAAACTTTCACAGAAGTAAACAAAGAAAAACTAAATACAAGCTTTAAAGTAATTGCTTCTATGGTAGTATTTTTTTCAAAATAATTTGTTTTTCAGTTTTTACTATGATAGGTCAAATAGATGACTGAGTTGGGGAAAAAGTAATAGGTTCTGTCTTTATTAATGAGTAAGATAAGATAACAAAACTTCTGCTAACTGGTCATAGATTAATATCAGGATTTTGTCTTGAATGCTGTGCAACATTTTTGATTTCTACATTAAATACTAATTTAAAATTAGTGGTACTATTTCATTTCTAAAGTGCTTTTTATTTATGTCTTCTCTGCAATTGTGCTATTTAATGTCTTCATTATATATGAAATTCAATATATATATTATAACAAATTATTAATCATCTTGAAATTCCTGAATAAAAGACAGGATATCAATCTAATAAATGAATAATATCCAAAATCCAAGTTGAATAAAAGCATGAGATAAAATAACTACTAAGGCCAACTTAAACTTCAAAATACTATCTGATATATGACAGGAGCATTGTATTTGGTTTATCATTCAATTTATAAGACAGCTAATTGTAGAAGCAACACAAGCCAACATGCACAAAAATGAAAAATGCATACTATGGTGCTTATTAAATAAAACAAACCCAATATTTAAAGGTCCACACTAATAGTCTTAGAGTCTCAGTTGAATACAGAGTAGCATTTAACAAGATTATTCCCTGCTCCTCTAGCCAAAAAAAGACTATATAAAAACATGTGAGTTCTGTCGCAGATAAACTGTGCTCAGCTTCCCTATACACTATATGGCCCCCAAAAATAGATGCAGTAAACCGGCTGCATTTCAGGTGTAAGATTGCTTTGTAATTATGCAGCCTTAAGTGGGTGTACATAGCAGCAATAACCTCCTTGATGGATGTGTGGATTTAAGATTTAAAAGAAAGAAAATAAATCAATATGATCCAGCATTGGAAAAGGCATGCAGAGATGAGGCAACTCAGTAAATGACACTACTGGTAAAGGAAACTAGTCCAAACAATAGAAGACCAGCTCTAAATATGACTTAGTACCCAAAATAGAAATAGAAAGAAACTCTACATAAAACATGCTGTGTACACATTTAGACTGCCCCCCCTCCCCCCAAGATCCAAAGCAGGAATGCAACTTGAAATGATAGTCAAAGTTTAAGCAGGAGAACCAGAGCTGTCACTTTCAAGATGATAGACATGTGATAGAATTATAGATGTCTCTGGTTTACATATTGAATTTATTAGCCATCTTTCAACATATGTGTCTATAGATATTTTAATTAAAAAGAGAATAAATATTACACAGCAGCAAAGCAAAATTGGGGCAGGGGAAGGATACTGCAAAATCTCTATTCCCTCCCCACTCTGGGACCAGCCAGAGGTGGTATTTGCCAGTTCTCCGAAATACTCAAAATTTCCGCTACCAGTTTTACAGAATGTGTCAGAACCTGCTGAATTTCACCCCTGAGATAAACCTCTTAGGAAGATGGCAACTCAAATACAGATATCAAGATAAAAAAGCTACTTTTCTCCTGCATTTCCATCTGTTTAACACAAATTCAGAGTCTCAACATTTGGATCTTTTGTTTGTTTTTTTCACCATAGATTGCTACCTTTTTTTCTACTTTATGGTTTATATGCCAAAAGTCTACTAAAATCCTTTTCAGCATTCACTGTGTAATTTCAATTCTTCTGCGCCTGATATGTGTTTTCTCTCTCCTTCAAATTCCCTTTTTAACTATTAGTCATTCTGATATCATTATCTTGCAGCTGGTGTACAAATATAGTAATCTCTGGTCTCTTATATGGACTGTTTCAATCTTAGTAGCTACTAAGAGCAGCTACTGCTCTTCAAAAACATACATCCTAAACTAATTCAATACCGTATACTAACCCATCTCTCTTTCATGAAACGACTGCTCCATCACTGTTATTGCCAAGATTAAAATAGTTATTTTGTTGATATGGTGTGTAAGTAATATGAAATGCCCTTTGCTGAAGAAACTAAATCTCGCTAACTAGATTGCACAATCTTTCTTTGGACAACTACCCTTATTTCATCAGGTTGATGGGAGCCGGTTCTGATATTCCAAAAAGAGAGGTATTAAACATTTTAAAATATGATTACTAAATAACTATTATTTAGTTCCTGCATTGGGACAGGGGATTGGACTCAAAGACCTTCAGGATCCTTCCAAACCTATGATTCTGTTACTTATCCAACTAATATCTGCATAATATTTGCAATTCCATGAAATGAAGAATATTAAAGTCACTTTTTTATGTTTGCAACACTTCAACTTAGTATCTTTATGATAATCAAAAGAAAGAGAGATGTTTTGCAGCAGATGGAAACCATACTCCATCTCCTCGTGTGTCTTTTAATTATCTATTTCAGTTCCTGGAACACATGTTTCGGTACATGCAGCATCAATCTTTATCAATTCCATTATAAACACCAGCTACACCTGATTAGCAGCCCACAGTATTACATACCTTGTAATAGCAGTGTGGGGCACTTTCATCAGGATCAAAGAAGAGGGCTACACCTTCCTTCCTCTGGCATACTGATTCCCCCACCCCACCCCCTTTTCTTCAAGCTTCCTTCTAGGCACAGAAGGGTTTTTGGTTATGATGCTCCATCAGACTAGCACTTTCAAAATACTTTCCTGCCCTGGTTTGGTTGGGAAGCGATCTTTTTCTTCTTATCCAAACATGTAAGCAAGATACAGGGATTCCTTTCTCCCTTGGCTGACTTCATATTCACATCTGCTGTCTTCAGGACGGAGCCATGATAGGAGATCTATGGTCCTTCTTCCACCTAGCTTTCAGTAATTTGTATGGTCTGCTCATTCCATCCCCTGCCCGCTTCTTATTTTGCCACTGACAGCCTGTTGCTAAAACAACCGAGTAAGAATTTGTAAGATTTCCATATTTAGCCAAGTCTCCCAATTTTTCTGAAATTCTTTTAATGCTAATATTACTTATTTGAAAAAGAGCCAGTTTGGTATAGCGGTGAAAGTGCTGGTCTAGAAATTAGGAGATTGTGAGTTCTACGTCTGTTTTAGGCATGAAAGCTGGCTGGGTGGCTTTAGTTACTCTCTCTCATACACAGAGTTGTTGTTGTGGGAGGAGGCAGCAGCATTGGGTATGTTTGCCACCTTGTATAGTTAAAAAAGGCAAAAAAAAGGGTTTCCAAGATGCAGCCCAAATACAAGATTTACTATTCCAGTTCAGTGATTAAAAATCTTGTGTGTGTGTGTGTGTGTGCACGTGTGCGTGCATGTGTGTCTGCATCCTATATCCTAGCTCTGCTATAGTGGGGATATAGAAAAGGATGGTGTATGCTGGTGATCCTGTTTACTCAGGTTTTTCAGTTCCACATGCAACTATTAAAGGGAAACCCCCTTTACATTTTACACTGGATAGGCAGAGAATGGGAAGATATATGCAGGGCCAGCAAAAACCAACTTGTGACCATTCATAGAAAGGTTCATTGTCAAGGCTAATGCCACATTTCATTCCATTCACAATGTGGTTAAAATGAGCAGATAGGAAAATTAAGAAGCACTTGGCTTATGAATTTATTTATTTATTTATTTAAGAAAATTTAAATGGCCACCCAGTTCAGTCTCAGTGACTCTGGGCATCATACAAAGAATGAATGCAGTAAGATGGGGTTCAGGGGCGAATAGAAGCTCTCTTGCTTAGAATAATATTTCTCATACAAACATATCTTAATATTCTTAATGCATAAAAAAGCAAATGCTTTAGATGAGTTAGGTATTTTATGTATCTTTTTTCTTTGTTTTCTTCTTTTTCAATAAATTTTTCAATATAGTTTATATATTAAAATATATTTATATTAAAACAATATAAATATATTTTAATTTATATAAAATATATTTTGTTTATTAAAATATTATATATATATAAATATATATATATATATATATTTTAATAAACAAAATATATTTTAATATATTTTATATATTAAAAGCAATAAAAATTAGAAAGCAAAGATAACCGCTTTAGCGTAACTCAAAATATATTGGTAAGCAATGTCTTTATCGAAGCCAATTACAATGTAATAAACTGTAAACAAATTTAATTCTTTCTCTGAGATAAATAAATACATTCTGCTATCTACAAATCCATAGAGTGGCCTATGACTGAATGGCTGATGACAACAATGACCACATATAGCAACCCTAAATATAAACCTTAATGCTACATTTCACCTTATTCTTGTACTTTTTAATACCCCTGTTAATTCAGATTGTTTGCTTTTTAAAAATTCTCTAATGTATGAGAATTCTACCTTTTTGGGTTAGTGGAAGTTTGGGGAAAGGTCTTCACAAAAAGAGGGTGTGGTGATCATTTATAAACAGGTTCCTCAAACCATCAATATCATGGTGAGCCTCACAAGAATGGTAAGACCAAAAGCCAGGTCAGTAACTTGCCCAAAAACTTGAAAAGTTTCAAATAGAAACCACACCCTAGAATCCCCAATACTTTTCTCCAACAAAAGCCTGTTTTATAGAAAAAAACAGATGACATTTAAAAAATAGGAATATGGCCAATGGCTAAAATAGAGTTTAGGCCCCCAAACAAATCCATGATTATTTTCCATATGCTCTTATTGTAAGGTCTCAGAGTATAAATCTGATACTCCATCAATTTGCATGCCTATCATAGGTTTCTCTCCCCTCCCTTCCCAAATGGGTTCTCATTCATGCACAATGACTCCAGGCAGTTCCCTCTTAAGCTAAAGTACTTTCATTTTGTTTTTCTGCTTCAGCCAGCTCTATAATAGCAATAGCACTTATATATACCACTTCACAGTGCTTTACAGCCCTCTTTAAGCGGTTTATAGAGTCAGCATATTGCCCTCAACAGTTTGGGTCCTCATTTTACCGACCTCAGAAGAATGGAAGGCTGAGTCAACCTGGTGAGATTCGAACTGCCAAACTGCTGGCAGCAGGCAGTAAGCAGAAGTAGCCTGCAATACTGCATTCTAACCAGTACGCCACCACAGCTCTATAAGGCAGACCAGAATAAGAAACCAATGGATTAGAGGTCTAAAGTACTTACATTGAAACATATGCTTCCCTCATTCCTCTCTCAATCTTTGTGTAATTGTGGGAGGGGCTTATGTGACATGTTTCTGAAGCTACCGGTAGTTTTCTGGGATGAGATCATGCCCCCTTGTTTGATCTTTGCCTTGGCAGCAGCTCTTGTTTCTCTCCTTCAAGGCCATTTTCTATTCCCTCTACAGCTTGTTTGTTTTCATGAACTTTTCCTTGGTTGGTCTTATGCCATCACAATCTCTCCTTTAACAAGCACTAGTAATGGTCTCTGTCCCATTTCTCCTGTTTGAAGGATGTGGAGAACTCAGAAGGACTTCAAAGTGATCAGCACCCATCATCTTTACTTGTTAAAAAATGTGTCTGTCCCACGAGGGTGGGGCAGGGGAGAAGTTCAAAGAAAGAAATGGAAGCCCCTTGGACGCTACTGGGTTATTTTCTCTAAAGCACTTCTAGTCACCTGATAACTAGATAGATACCTTGATTTGTGAATAGAGGGAGAGATTTCTACAACAGTTGTCTGAATTTCCAAAAGATTCAAGTCCATAATTACCTTAATCATTTTTTTAAATTTATTTATTGCTTTGGAGATTACCATAAAATATAAACTATACCATAAACTAAACATATGGGCAAGGTACACAGAGCACTGTAGCCTAAACTCTGGTTGGCTATTAGGATGTCAATAATTCATGCACACATAGTCAAAGTAGTTCATATCAGCCTGACTTTGTCTGACTCGTGAGTTGCTAGAGAATTAAAAAAGCTTGTGATATTTTGGTTGATTGTAATATTCTGCAAATATGGGTTGTTTAATTTTTATACTTCAATAAGAACATTAAAAACACTATCTAAAAACCAACCTGACTGATACTTTCCTAACTGTTTTAAAACATGTGAGTTACAGTTTTAAATTGTGTACCTTAAAAATACTTTGCATTCATAGTTTAAGCCATATTTTTTGAACAGAGAGTAATGGGGAAGGGAGTTCAAACTGTTTAGTAGAAAAAAATAGTAAAAAGTGCACTACTGAAAAACAGCAAAGGTAGTTGAAGAACTTTGGCAACATAATTGGATTGACTTGGAAGCAACCCTTAAAAAGTTTCTCATGGTTTTGTTTTGTTTTTTAAATGATGATGATATACTTACAGCTTGTACACAGGCAGGAAGAAGCACAGTCAATCCCACCAGTAGGATAACTTGCATATCCCTGTACCAAGACAAGGTTGAAATGGTTACAATTCACCACCTTCTGGCCAGGCCAGCTCTTACTGTTTTGCATGTCTTACAGCAACTTTTAAGAAATGCTACAATACTAGAAAGAAATAGGTCTACTTACTGCCCGGTCCAGCATCCTAAACTGAAGTGTGGAGTACTTTTCATGTCTGCTTATTTTCTCCTTGTGGAAGAGGATGGTCCTAAAAATCAAAGGGAACTCAGTCTTCGAAAGAGACATCAGCAGCGAGCACAGGCAGGCATTCTTACCGGGGGGAGGGGAAGGAGGGGGATTAGCGCAACCTCCAAAGGATCACCCTGGTCAGGTTAAGCGGCACCTTCCCCCGGAGAGGCTACACAGAAGCCCATGTCGATGGTGGAGGACATTCCCCGCCCCTCCCCATTCCTCAGAAAGTTCCGCTTCCCTCCGGAATCAACGCCGGGTGGAATAACTTTTCCCCTCAGGTGGATTACCGGGCTGGGGCGGGGGACGACACACCCGAAACCCTGGGACGAGAAAGTAGCTCCCGGAGAGCTTTCCGGGGTTTGGGGCCACGAAGGGAGCGAGAGACGCGACCCCTGAAGCGGGCTCAAAGCTGAGGGCGGCGAAGTCGAGGCTCGCGCCCTTTGCAGGTAATGGACTCACCTTCTAGTCCCCGCAGCTCCCTCAGGCTGCCGCTCGACCAGCCCGCATCCTTCCTCCGGACGCGACGGGCTCCTGGCTTTGAACGGACGCGGGAGACAACGGAACCGGCCGACTCCTCCTCGGCGGCTCCTGGCTCTCACGCTGTCCCAGGGGCCGGGGGCGGAGACAGGCGGGGAAAGGAGCGGCCGCTGCCGCCCACAAGCGGGGCCCAAGAATCAAGCTCGCCTTTCCGGCGCTAGAGACGCTCCAGGCGGGACACGGGAAAGGAGGCTGAGGGTATCAGCCCCGTTGGGCAGGGCCACGTGTGAGCGGCGGTGGGGCTGACGGCGCTTTCGCCACGATGGGTAGCAGCCTGGCGTGGCCGAGAATCGCGCTCCTCTTAGCGGTGCTACTCGTTCCAGGGTCGGAGGCGGCGGGGGTGAGTATTGCCTACCTGCCTCGGATGGCTCGCTTGGCTCTTCTCTCCCCCTTTTCCTTCACGCGGCCGTCAGCTGGATCCGCGCCCCCCGCCTCGTCTCAAGCCTTTACTATATCTTGAACAAGCGGTTTCTGAACTCCCCAAATCCGGTGGCAAGCAGTAGCTTGCTTCCTATTTCCAGCAGCGCCCCACTGAGCAGACCACTCACGGGAGGTCTCCCTCCCTTCTCTCTCTCTTCGGGTGTGTAGATTTCTGCCGCCGCTAAAGCTACTCCCGATGCAGAAGGCAGGGCAAGGGGACTCCGGCATCGCCTTGTGGGCTAAATCCTGGTGTCAGTTTTTAAGACAGAGTCGGCGGCATGCCGAATGCCCAGAAGCAGTATATGTGTGGGAGTAATGATGGACTCATTACAGGTCCGTTGGTTTATTTGAGTAGCAACCTAAAGCCCTGCATGTATTAATGGTTTCATTACATTGGTAAATAAAGAAATTGTTGCTATAGTATAAATATTTGGCATTAACTTCTGAAGTGAAACAATTCTCTTTGTGTTTGAAAACAGCACTTTAGTTTTGGAACACATGGGAATTTGACAACTTGCTAATTTACTGTTCAATTTCATTTATTCGAGTTGCTTTAAATTCATTGTTTGAAGATGTCCTTAAGATGCCTATGTAGCGAACTAAAGGCACCCACAGACCATTTTTGCATAAAAAATGCAAAACTCATGGTAACTTATGTTCAATAAACTATGTTTTTCTGAATGAAACCAATTACCTATGTTTACAAACCACAATGAGCCTTAAATTAGCCCCCCCACATTGTAGTCTAATAATATATTATGTGCCACTTACAGATTTATTAGAAATGGAGCAATGTAATCTCAGTATTTATCATGGGAACTTCTAAATCCAAATGTATATCCGGAATAAAGTACGTATAACTCCATAAACTTAACTTCTATCTAGACAAGATGGATGTTTTACTGTGGTTGGGAAATTTGTTTTTGTTTTCAAACTATTTGAATGAAATTATGTTCTCCAAAGTACCAGACTTTCAATTTAATCAATCACTTTCATCAGTTGCTTATATGATCTGTAAGGTCATAAAAGCCTCCATTATTTAAGATTTCTGGACCATCTTTATTTACCTTGCTAGAAAGGAAGAGCCTAGATGTCAGATATCTTGTTTACTTTGTTATCATTCCAAACAATTTTATTCTAGCTTGCCAGTCTTTTTCCCAAATTACTTCTTTTCCTTTTTCTAATCCTATCATATGTAATTCTTCCCCTAGTAATTTCATGACATTGATATGAAACTGCTTTCATATCAATGCTCCAGAGAGAAGAGATGAAGAATAAAAAAATACTTGATTTGTTCCTATCCATTTCACCAATTGTGATTGATTGACACTGATTGGCAGATATCAGTCTAAAACAAAGGTTCTTAATCTTTTTCTGCCATGTCTGAATAAATCTATAAACCTTAATGACTTAAAATAAAATAAAAACATACAGAGATTTCTGAAGGAAACAGATTAATTGCGTATCAACCTGGGTTCAGGCCCTGGCATAGAATTGAACATATCTTTATTACCTTCTTTTGATGACCTCTGACAAGAGTGGGATAAAGGGAGAGTGACCCCCCCCCTAATCTTGTTATATTTATCAGAGGGATCTGATACCATCAACTGCTGGACAGGCTGCAAGATGGAGGGGGGGGGAGCAATATTGCACTGGTTCTCCATCCTGTACAGCTAGTTCCAGTTTGTGGCTCTGGGCAGCAAGAAGTCAACCCTGGTTACTCAATTATGGTGTGCTGCAGGATTCAACTCTTTTCCTCATTTCTTTTAATATCTACATGAAGCCACAGGGGGAGTGATATATCAGCATGGGGTGAAGTATAAGTATATAATATTATCCAGTGATGATGCATTGCTTCCCACAGTCAGAAAAGTGATGTGCTGAAGGCATGTTCTTGATGCCTGGAGATTGTTAGAAATAGGATCAGGAAGAACAGATTTAATCCTGAAAGAAAAATTGGCTGTGGGTATGGAAAGCCTCTGATTCTGAAGACACGCCTCTCTGTTTCTGAAGAAAGTTGAAGCTCCCTGTGGACAGAGAGGGTTCATGATTTAGGGTTTTCCTGGATGTTTGGCACTTGCTTGAGCATCAAATATGATGATATCTAGTGTACCCATTGTGATTGTTTCTGGGTCAGGAAACACTGCACACTGTTATGCAGACCTTCATCATTTGACAATTGGACTATTTAATATATTCAGGATTCTACCCTTGAAGATCATCTAGATTCTAGGAGTTTAAACCAGTAGTTTGCTAGGTAATAACGGGCTCTTTTAGAGCTGCCCATGTAAAACACATCTACTCTGTAAACTGCTTAGATGCCAGTCTGCTTCCAGGTGTAAATCAAGGTGAAGATCACCACCTTCAAAACCTTACAAGATCACTTCAGGACTTGGTTATTTGAGATCTCCCATAATAAACTTAATATGTCAATCCAAAAAGATCTAGAAGAGAAGTCCTAGAAAGGGGCATAGAAATATTAAGGAATAAAATGAAATATTAAGATAATATATATATAAGAAGGACATAAAAAAATCTGGATTTATGTTTGCTATAACTAATACTTGGAAATGAATAAATACCTTTGTCTCTATATATATTGAAATACAAGCATCAGAAAATTTCACAATTATTTTGTTAGTTAGAACCTCTAGAAATTGTTATTTGGTAATATCTAAAGGGCCATATGTTAACTATCTCTGTACTAAATACAGGTAATCTGAACTTACAACAGTTCATTTAGTGACTGTTCAAAATTACAACGGTGCTGAAAAAAGTGACTGATGACAATTCATCACATTACAACCACTGAAGCATCAGCATGGTAACATGATCAAAAGTTCGATGCTTTTCAACTGATTCATGACAGTTGCAGTGTCCCAGGGTGATGGGGTCACCTTTTGTGACCTTCTGACAAGCAAAATCAATGGGAAGCCAGATTCACTTAAAAACTGTGCTACCAATTTAACAGCTGCAATTATTCACTTAACAACTGTAGCAAAAAAGTAAAATGGGGCAAAATTCACTTAACAACTGTCTTGCTTAGCAATAACAATTGCTATGTCCACAGTAGACAGTCTAAGGTTAAAACATCTGATAATCTTACTTTATTTCAGTAAAATTATTGGGATATTCTCCTCTTGAGTCAGAAACTGTGGTTTCTTCTTTGTTTCCAATTCTTGACTTGTTGGGATCCTGTTCATTATATCATAATGAATTAAACAATGGAGGTGGCTTTTTTTAAATTATTTAGCTTCAGGAAGAGTTAAGCAGAAATGATTCGGCAATGTGTACCTGAATTCAAGGAAATTCTGACCTACTGTGATATAGAAATGCTGTTAGTATGGGGTTGTTGTTCTTTTAGCTGAACATAAGCTTTCAGAAGCAAAGATCACTGGGATTAAGAGATCTGATTCTCAAATAAGTTTGCATATGTTTTTGTAACTCTGTAATCACAGAGCATTAGGTTATGGTGTTATAGGACTCCTAAATGAAAATGTGTTTATTCTTTCATTAGGTTATCACATAATTTCTTAGTTTAAATTGACATTCTGTTAGCCAAAGTTTATATTTTCCAAAATTTGTTTTAGAAAACTATATTTTAAATAATAAATAATCATTAATCTCATAATAATCATAAATGTTTTTCATTGTAATCTCTGAAACTTCCAGTTTCTTACCTGCAGTTCCATTGAGTGAGCAGTATTCACTAATATTCCTGACTGCCTTATAGAAGAATAATGCTGGTTTTGACATTAGAAATATTTCAAATATTTAAACCCTCTGATAAATCCAGCCCAGAGATCGAGCACTGTCCAGTGAATTTTTCTACCTAAACTTCTGGAAGTGAGATGGTTTGTTCACTCACATCCTAAGGATCCCATGTTAATTGAGCCAGCCTGACCATGAGGCAAGATAATCCCCACCACTTACCCATGCTTTTGACCAGGGGTGAAATCTAAAAAATTTCCTACTGGTTCTGTGGGTGTGGCTTATTTTGTGGGCGTGGCTTGGAGGTCAGGTGACTGGGTGAGTGTGCTTTTACACTTTTACACAACACAAAACAACACAACTGACTCAGACACCATGCAAAAGCAGCTGTACTGACTCACACA